>PISX010003163.1:0-143512 GCA_004024625.1 Mellivora capensis | reverse complement strand
AACCATAAGTGACTCTTAATCTCACAAAACAAACTGAGGGTTGCAGGGGGGAGGGGGTCGGGAAAGGGGGGTGGGGTAATGGACATTGGGGAGGGTATGTGCTATGGTTAGTGCTGTGAAGTGTGTAAACCTGGCGATTCACAGACATGTACCCCTGGGGATAAAAATTTGTTTATAAAAAATAAAAATTAAAAAAAAATGATATGCAATGCATGATCCGATTTTTGTAAAATGTGTCCTTTTGGAAAAGAGTTATGTCACAATGTTATAATGCCTGGTTATCTCTAGGTGATGATCTTGGACAAGGATGCTGGACCTCTGTCCCAGAAGCAGGAGGTGGAGGAAGGAGGCAGGATGCTCTCCCAAGAAGTTGGTGGATTCTCTCATTGCTTCTTTATTTAGAGATAATAATAATTAATAATAATAATCACCAATATTACTAGTACTTACTATAAGCCAAGCACCGTTGCCAAGCACATTATATAATAACTCCTTTAATTCCCGTAACACCCTTAAGAAGCCTGTCTGATTCCAGCGCTTATTTCTCCTTGCTTCTCCAAATGAGGCTTGGTACCATGGATCCCAGAGCAGCCTGCTTGCAAAGGTGGGAGTGGGAGGGGCCGGGTGAGGGAGTAGGCGGACCTATGCAGATGATGCCTCATTCAGGGGAGTGGTTTTCTTCATCTACAGGGCTGGACCCTGTTCTATTTCTGTGAAGGGGGATATTCTGATTTCTTTCAACCTATCAATATATTCTAAACTCTCTACAATATCCAGCTACTTCTTTTTATTGGAAAAGAGGAAGGGAAAGCACGTGGTTTTATTGGTGTAGGTGTGCTCAACGCCACGGTGGATGGGTCAAAAAGTCTGGTGGGAGCTTGGGAGAGGGACTAGACAGTTCTGCTTTGAGGTACTGAGAAAGAGTCATCCAGAGAAGGTGACCTGTGACCTGCATCTTAAGGGAAGGGCGTGAGCTCCCCAGGTGTAGCTAAGGCATGGCGCTGTGCTTGCAACACCCTGGATCATGAATTCAGGAGTGTGGTCTGAGGGGTGCGCAGGAAATAAAGCTGGGAGGTGGGTACTTAGCAGCTGGGGTCGTTACTCTGAGGACAATGGGGAGCACTGAAAGCTGTAGGTGGGTGAGGGGCTGGGCGGGGTGCTGGTCTGGAAGCTTAGGCTGGTGCAGCATGAAGGGCAGATGATCTGGGGGCAGAGAAGCCAGGTGGTGGCTGCAGCCCTGGTTGGAACTGAGGAGGGGACAGTATGGCCAAAATGGAAAATGCCTATGGGTCTGGAAGATTCAGACCCATGTGGGTTTCAGCACCTCCTCTCCCCACCCCTCCCCCCATTTACTAGCTTATGTGACACTGGGCAGGGCACTCTCACTCAGCCTCTATGACTGAGCTGAGGCGACAGCTAACTGGGAAAGGCAGATGGTTGGTGACAGGTAATAAGTGGGTACAAGTGGTAACCCCCTTCTCCACCCCCTTCACGCAGAGGCTGGTAACCCATTTTCTCCTCTGAGTCCCTCAGCTGGTGCCAGGAAAAGTGTGAGGTTGCTTGTTTGGGAAGGGTCTATAAGTGCACCAAGCCTGTGTGACCCATCATGGTACCCTAGCAGACACCCTAGTAGACCCCAGGGGCTGGGACCAGAACTTCTGGGACCAGTGGGGAAAGAGGAAGACAGAGGCAGAACGGGGCCAGATCCCTGGGTTCCAATCCATATCCAGTCCCAGCCTCCTCTGGTCCTGAGCCAAGCCACATCTGGTCCCTCCCCTCAGGGAGGTCACCATCAGCTAGGGGAGATTCACAAATAGAGCCTTGTTGCCACACAAGAGTGCATGGAGGCCAGCTTCTTGTGGATAAGGTCTTAACTAAACCTCGTAGCGACCCTGGGAAGCAGGTGCCGTGCTCTCCACTTCAGAGATGAAGGAACAGCAGCTTCAAGAGAAGGCTGTGGCCTGGGTGTTCCTGCTTGGGGGTGGCTGAGTCGGGGACAGAAGCCACAACCTGTCCAATTCCAGGGCCTGGGTGTCCGGGTCAGGCCAGGGGACCCAGGTTTAAGCAGGGACAGGGGTGTGCCCAGGCAGAGATCTCCACCTCACCAACCTGTGACTTACTGCTAGGCCTACTGGCAGGGATGGGGCGGGGCAGGGCGGGGGAGTTTTGATCAGTAAGGAGCACGTGCCCTGCATGGATGCCCGCCCCTGCAGGTGTGAGTCAGCCTGGAATTTCACCGCCTCCAGCTTCCCCCTCTTCTCTTGCCTCCCTGGAGCAAGTCCACGAGGACACCAAGAGGGCTACTGGTGGCCTCTGGTCCCCGTGGGCTTGCCCCCACCTCCAGATCGAGAATAGCAAAGCAGAAGGAGGTCCTGGTTTGAGGTCTGCCTGGTTCCTGTCTCAGCTCAGAGATTCTGAACTCTGCATTTATGCAGGCTTCTCTGAGCCTCAGTTTCCCCGAGACACACACAGCCAGGATGAAAAAGACCCCACTAGTCAGAGGAGGTTGTGCTCAGAGAGCATTAATGCTCTTGGATGTCAAGTTGCCTCCGAGACAAGGAGTTTAGGAATTGGGGGCCTGGGTCCTGTCGCTGACCTGCTCTGTGACTCTGAGGCAGTGTTTCCCGTCTCTGAGCCTTAGATCTCAATGAGGCGGCTCTGACCTTCTGTGTTCCTGGGCAGGGAGGACAATTGGTCACCAGCAGCTTACTGGGGAATCCTTAGCTGTGGCAGAGGGGAATCTGGCGCAGTCCCCTGGCTTGTTGGGGCAGTGGGAAAAGACAGAAACAAAACCTAGACCCCAGCTCATCCAGGAATGGGCTCCTTTTGACCTACATGGATTTTGTGAAGGTTTAACCAGCCTGTGATTTTGCCTGGCTTTGCACATGTTGTGCCTTCATCCTGGATGCTATATCCTGTTCCCCGCGTTCTGGGACAGCTCAGATGTCCTCCCATAGAAGACTTTGCAAACGCATGCACAGCTTACCCTTCCTTCAGACTCCTAAATCACCTGTCTCCCAGACTGCCTTTGCCTAGCACTTAACGTGCTCGGAAGACCCCTGAGTTGGAACCATGAGCCCTCCTTTGACACAGGAGAAAGAAGGCTCAGAGAGGTTAGGTCACACAGCAGTGGAAGCCCTGCTCCCAGGCCCCACACTCCCGCCTCTCCGGGCTGGGGCCAAGACCTCGGGTAGGCGCTGGGGGAAGCTTTTACATGCCAACCATTATTTCTCAGAATGCCTTCCTGCTCAGGATGTGAGGTCCTGGAGGTAGGGCCTGCTCTCAGACTGAGTGCTCTGATAAGCAAAAGCCAGTTACTTCCAGGAAGTATGCAGTAAGTCCTCTTTGGGCCTCAGTTTCCCTTCCTGTGAAATGGGAGCGAGGAGGCATGGCTCAGTACTCCTAGGGGCCTCTCGGACCCAGTCCTTCTCCGCTCCCAAGCCTGCCCCAGTGGCGTAGCCAGGAGGGATCGGGGTGGGGACGGCCGGAGGACAGCCCGCTCCACTCCAGACGGTTGCAGCTCCGGGCCTGGACACCCTAACCCCGCCCTCCCCGCTCCGAGGTAGCTTTAAGGTCGGGCGGAGCCCGCGGCGCGGCACCTGGAGCCCAGACCCCAACCATCAACCATCCGGGAGTCTCCGCCCGGACGACAGCGCTCGAGGACCGGGATCCGGGGAGGAGGTGGGGGCGGGCGGTGCCCCCCCCCCCCAGGAACGATCGGAAGCCGGAGCGCGAGCGCAGGGGTCACGGGCGGGCGGCCGCGCGGAAGCAGAGTGCGAAGCCCCTCCGCGCCTCCCCACCCTCGAGCGCCCCACCAGCTCGCCGAGCTCCCGCGAGGATCACAGCCCGTGGGGCGCGCGCGTAGGGTGCGGCCGGCTGGGCACCTCTCTGCGCCGGCTAGGGGGCGGCGGGAGCGGACGGGACGCCCGGCACCTGCGGGTAGGGGGCATTTGGACACTCCTGGAAGAGACCGAGAGCCGGACCTTGGAGCTTTTGGGGAGCACGGCGAGCCGGGTTAGGAGACCGCCTCTAGGACCTCTCCCTAACGCAGGGCGCCTCCTGCAGACCCGAGGGATAGCAGTCCTGGGGATCGCGTCGCCCTTGGTCCCTGCGCCTGGACCACGCCTGACCATCTGCCTCCCGATGGCTTCCTCTGAGGTGGGTGTTAGCTTACTTCTCTCCCTCCTCCCAGGGCATCAAGGCTCCTCCTAAGGCCGAGCCCGCCTGTCTCTTCACCTTGACTACGGTGACTTGCCGGTGCAGAATGGACACCCAGGTCTCACCCTGTGTTCTAACTCGCTGGGTGGACTTGGCCATGGCAGTCAGGGCCTCAGTTTACCCGGCAGTTGATTGGGATGGTTCGGACCACTTCCTGTTGAGATGGTTTAGTTCTTACAGAAAAGCGGCAGGTGGAGTTCTCCTGTTGGTTACACAGTGTGATCGGGCCCATTTTACAGAGGGAGCCGGGGGACGTGTGGAGAAGCTAGGTAAGTTGCCCAGTGTCAGAGCCAGGGCCCATTCTTGTCCAGCTCTGTGTCACCATGCTTCACTTACAGCTTGCCATCCTGCCACCTCATCCTTACAACTTACTTTCCCCTGCCAGGCAGAATTTGGGCTCAGCGATGCCGAGCAGCTTCAAGGTCACTGAGCTTGGCCATCGTTGGAGGGAGTGACAAGTCTGGTGCAGGGAAGGGCCTCCTCTGGCTGGTGGGAGGTGGGGCTGGCAGCAGCACATAGGCTTCTGGGAGGAGGTGGTTGGTGTCTGGACTGGGTCTTGAAGGGGGAGCTGTGAAATGAAGGCCCTGGATCGGGACAAGGCCCCCAGGGCCCCAGGACTGGGTTCATATTTGGCACTGACCTCAGGCAAGCTGTCACCCTCGAAGCTCCATAATGCTGTTGTGGCAATTTAGTCAGGGGCCACCTGTAAAGTGCTGTGTGGGACCCAGCCCGTGTCAATGCCCCGTACATGTCTGCTGCCACCATCGTCACGTATGTAGGCCAAGGGAGACACGGAAAGGGAAACCCCACCTGCAGACCACCTTCATCTTGGGGGGCAGGATTAATGATGATTCACATTATCCTCTGCAGTTTTCTCTCTTTTTCACAATGAACAATCACTGCTTTTATAGAAGTTTGAAAGCACCTTAGGTTACCTTCTGTGGGAGAGAGTTATTCAAGTGTCGAGAAGTACAGCACTTTCTGGCTGGGGTTTGGGTCCTTCGCCTTTCTGGGCTGGGTCTCCTCGTTTGTAAAACAGGAATTTCTTTCCCTGCCCTGACCACCCACCTAAGGTGTGGGGAGAGTGAAGAGATGCCACTATATACCAGCGAGGGCTTATTAACTGTTATTGGCTTGCTGTGAATTTTGGAATTGTTTTTCCAAGCTGATTTCTGCAGCCTTTCCTCTTGACAGCCTCTCCTAGCTGTCTAACTTCAGAGAGGGAGAGGTCAGGTTCTTTTTCTGTTCCCCTCACAAATGCCTTGAGCTGGAGATGGGAAGCACTTGCTCCATACACAGATTTACAGGAAGAGAACAGCAGGAAATTTACGGATGACATTTTTCTAGATGCTTCTGGTGGTCTGGGGGCTCAGAAAGACTTAAGAAAATGCCTAGAGCACCCTTGTTACATGCATACATTCTCTTTTTCTCTCACACGTCCACACATGTATGTTTTTTTTAAATTTTATTTATTTATTTGACAGAGAGAGATCACAAGTAGGCAGAGAAGCAGGCAGAGAGAGAGGGGGAAGCAGTCTCCCTGCTGAGAAGAGAGCCCGACTTCGGGCTTGATCCCAGGACCCTGAGATCACGACCCGAGCCGAAGGCAGAGGCTTAACCCACTGAGCCACCCAGGTGCCCCCACACATGTTTTTAAATACAATTGGGAACATGCCCTTTTGAAGTCTAAAGCTTTACCTACTGGATCTTTTTTTTTTTTTTTAAGATTTATTTGTTTATTTTAGAGAGAGAGGGAGAGAATGTGAGTGAGGGGAGGGATAGAGGGAGAAGGACAGAGAATCTCAAGCAGACTCCCCATTGAAGGCAGAGTCCAATGTGGGCTCGATCCCAGGACCCCAGGATCCTGACCTTGCCAAAACTAAGAGCCAGCCTCTTAACCAATTGAGCCACCCAGGTGCCACTTCACCTACTAGATCTTGAACATTTTACTACGGCCCTAGGCACCCCCAGGAGCACACCCTTGAGTGGCGGCACAGCAGAGCACCATTTGGGTTCAGCACTCTTGGCTGGATGAGCCCCCATTTGGAAGGCATTCCTGATCACTGAAGTCTAGGGTCTATGATTTCCCCAGCCCCCAACTTCACTGACTCAGATTTTGTAAGAGGAAATGTCCGTTAACTTCTTTTAAAGAACCTGCCCTTTATAAGGGGAAGAAAACAAGCCCTGGGGGCAGTTGGTAGGCTCAAAGCCAGGCCTCCACTCCTTGGCTGGATGCTGGAGCCGCTGGAACCCTGGGCTCCCTCCCTCCTCTTAGCTGTGTGTGTGGGGGGGCTTTTCCCATAGCAGGGGTTTACCCAGTAACACTTTCCCTCACTTGAGGGAATTTCTTCAACAAATGTGTATTGAGCAGCTACTATGTGCTAGGCATGTGGGGGATATAGCAGTGAATGGGGCCAATGTGGATCCTGTCCTCAGGGTGCTTACTGTCTGGTGGGGAGCACAAGCAAAGGAGAAGTTAAACAGAGGCAGGGAGGTGCTGTGATCTCTCTCTAAAATAAACAAATAAATCTTAAAAGCCCCGGGACTTGGCGTTTAAATGGAGGCTTCTTGGGTGAGCGCCAAGCCCAGCCTTGAGGGGAAATAATGGCAGGTTACCAGACAGAGAGAACAACGCGTGCAATGGCCTAGAGATTGGCTTTGGGGACAACACGGATGTGGGTTTAGTCCCTTCTTGTCTTTGGTAGGAACTGAGGCCAGATTTCCTCCCAGTGTTTGTTTTCCCTGTGCATTTTTTCTTTCCCTGATGGAGATGACCCACCATGTGTAATTTGGTATTCTAAGCTGAGACAAGGAAGATATACACATCTCCCCTCTGCCCCTGTAGTTGTTAAACATTGGTGCTGAGTTTGTTTTCTCAAATGGGTTATTAATATTCCATTTAGGGGGGATGACACGCTTTACTCACCCTGTCCCTGTGGTTGGACATTTAGGCTTTCTCCATATTAGGACCATTGTAAATAAGTGGACATCTTTTTGCAAAAAGGGGCCACCTGTTGTGCATGTCAACTTGGAGCTTCTAGTGCCCTCCTTCACACCTGCTCCTTTACCTGCCCTGAGTCTGTGCTTTCCTCTGCCAGCTGGAGGGAAGTATCAGCCTCTCTTGGGATTGTGACTGGGAGAAAGGAGCCGACAAGTGTGCCCTCTCATCCCTCCCAGACTGTAGCTGATGGGCTGGCAGGCATTGGGGGTTGGGGAGGGAGTCACACCCACCAGGCTGATGGGGCCTATGAGGTCTGGGAGTGGGTGCCCTGAGTGAACAGAGACACCCTTACTGAGCTCCTGCTGGGTCCCAGGCATGGTGCTTGGAACTTAGGACACATTCTCAGTGGCCTCAGGAACAGCCCTGCCAAGTTGGAAGTGTCATCTCCATTTCCTCATCTACAGATGAGGAAAACAGAGGCACAGAGGAGTCAAATGAACTGCCCATGGTTACACAGTGATCTCAGACAAACGGGGGAGGACGGAGAGCGGGGTCTCCAGTTCCCCTGCAGGCCTCTCTCATTGCCCATTTTCTCCTCTCTGCCCTTGTCTGTGTTCAGACGTGTGACACGAGCCGAGCGGCCTCCGTGCTACGCTATGGCATCATGGTCAGCGGCATGGTGCTTCTGGTAGCTGGGACACTCTGCTTCGCTTGGTGGAGTGAAGGAGATGCAGGTGTTCAGCCCGGCCAGCCGGCCCCACGCATTGGGCACCCCAGGCCTGAGGCCCCCAGTCCCCTGCTCAGGTCAGTCAGCTTCTTCTGCTGCGGCACAGGGGGCCTGCTACTACTCTTCGGCCTACTGTGGTCCATCAAGGCCAGCACCCAGGGGCCCCCCCGCTGGGACCCGTATCACCTCTCCAGAGACCTGTACTACCTCACTGTGGAGCCCTCAGAGAAGGAGAGCTACAGGTCAGCAGGGCAGGGTGGAAGTGATGGCTGGGGGGGTGGGGTGGATAAGGCACTGTCACGCTATCGGGCATTTGTGTAGCAAATTCTCATGGGGTTTCTCCTCTGGACCAGGCCTGGACTATGTCCTGGGGGTTTGGAGGCTGATCAGCACCATCATGGAGGACTTTAAAGCCCTTTGACAGACTTTGACAAACAAAGGTAATTAGAGCTGTCAGAGAGGGGCGGACATGGTCCTATGGAGACATGGAGAAATCCAGGAAGGCTTCCTGGAGGAGGTGGCAATTGAATTCAGCTTGCTCTGGGGCTGAGTAACATAGGGGTTAGGAGCCCAGACAGAGGAGTCAAACCTACTGGGGTCCTCTCCTGGTTCTGTCACTAACTAGCAAGTAGGAAAGTAGATCGTCCTACGCTACTGAGCCTCTGCTTACTCATCTGAAGTAAGAGAGAAGAATAGCACAATAATAGCAAACACCTGTATTCACCATGTGCCCGATTCTATTCTAAGTGCTTTGTATATATTTGCTCATTTTGTATTTATAGTAGTTCTCTGAAGTGGGTCCTGTACTCCACTTACAGATGAGAACACTGAAGCACGAACAGACTTGCCCAAGGACACCCACCTAGGGTGTGGCACAGTCAGGACATGAACCCAGGGCCTATGCTCTCACTGCTCTCTAGCTTAGGGGACATGCAGGTGTAGAACTTAGCCCAGTGCCTGGTGCACAGTAGATGCACAGGAAATGTAACTTTTCCTCAAGTGGATAAGGTAGAGCGAGGTGGTTTAGGCAGGCAGAAGAGCCTGTGCAAAGGCTCTGGGGCAGGATGGGGGTGGAGACAAAAATCTTGCATTAAGACCTTCTTTCTCAACTTTTTTAAAATTATGACTCCCTCTAAGGAGCCTTTTTAGGCATTTTTTTTCATCCCACACCCCCTCCATGAAATGTTCATGCCACAGATATATTGTTTGCTCTAGATCTGTATTATATACGTAAACAGAGTATCACCAGAACCCGTTTTTTGCCCTGCAGTGAATGCAGGTTTTACGTGTGCACTTGTTATCTCTTTATCCATTCAGTCAAGTATGGGCTGTGCCTACATCTCTAGGCCTACACACAATTCTAGTTCTGTCACCCTGCAATGTAAAAATCAGTTACCACTTACAGAAGAAGAAGGTGCAGGATATCTGCACCTTCCAGCCAGCAAGTGGGTGAGTCTGCTGGCTGCAAAGCTGGCATTCTCCCGCCCCAGCCTGTAAGCACTGGGTTTCAGGGTGTTAGGGGCTAACCCAGACACAAGCGAGCTGGCCAGGGGCCTGGACACCCTTCTCCCCTTCGGGAGAGGGGAAAATGTATTCCGAGTTAAAGAATGGAACAAATTCTTCCTGCTCCTGACTCCCCGAGGTCAGAGACAATAGAGCATTCACCAGGGGCCCCTTGGTACAATGGTCTGGCCTTGGTTTGACCCAACTGTTAAAGGGAAGGGCACGGCCTTGGGGACTCTCCAGCCAATCCCCTCACTTCTCCGCTGAAAAGCCTGGGTCCCAGAGAGACTGAGGACCCACCTGGTCACAACGAGTTAGTGGTTGACTGGAAGCAGGCCAGCCCTTGGCGCACTGGCCTACAGCCTGTCGCTCCTCGCCCAGCCTGGCCTGGCCGCCTGGGGAGGGTGTTGTCTGTACACACAAGTGTGTTGGCTCAACAGGGTCGGGGCCATCGTGTGTGTGTGTGTGTGTGCGTGTGTGTATGTGTGTGTGTGTGTGTGAGGTCAGGTGGGGCCAGCCGGCCTTCATTCCTGGCAGGGCCAGGGAGATGCCCCCCCAGGAGGGTGCTCATGACCCAACAGGTCTGGAGACCCAAGTCGCAGGTTTGGAACCAGGATGACTGGGTGTCGGGGAGGCTGCTCTTGTGAACGACTAACTATCTTGTCCCTGAAGCTAACGTTGCCTGGTTCTGCTGCTCTGCAAGTCCAGCCTCTGGTCCCCCAAGGGGAGGGAACTCTATTGGCGGCAGGACAGGAGGTCTCTGGGGACCCCCACTCTCAGGGAGCCCTGCAGAAAAAGCCTGGGTCTCTTCAGACAGGAAGGTTTCAGTGTCTGTTCTTTTGTCATAAGCGGTGTGTCCTTGAGCATGTTACTTGGACTCTCTGAGCTGTGTCCAGTCCCTCATCTGTCATGACAGAACGTTCCCCTGAGATGGCTGAGAGGCTTGGAAGAGGTGAGGGGTGGGGAGGTGTTCACGAACACTTGAGCTCTGCGGCTGGGCTGACTGGGTCCTGTAGTTTCCTGGGCACGCTCACTGATTTGAGCCCCAAATAGTGGGAGGTAAGAGCAGGGATTAAGCCCATTTTACAGACGATACAGCTAAGGTGCGGATGGATTAGGGCTTGGGATGGGAAGAAGGGTGATAAGTGCCGTTGGCTTGAGCTTTGCAGTTAGATGGGGCTGGGGATTTGCTGCTTAGTTGATGCGTGGCCTTTACTTATCTGTACAATGGCTGAGAGCCATGCCCCCAGGCTTGTCACAGACATGACGTAGATTAGGGAATTTACACATCCGGGGAAACTTTAAGTCATCCTGTGCCTTTCCCTTTCCCTACTGCGGTTACCTGACTCAGTGGAAGGGTGGGAGAGGCAGTGTGGGCTGGGTCTCCTCTCCCCAGTGAGAGGAGTGAGGCAGGCCCCAGCCCCTTGCTGTGTCTGGGGACCCTAGTGGCAGGCCCACGATTCAGAATATTCCATGAATGGAACCTCCATCCAGAAGTGTGTGTGATATGGCTGCCCCGCATGGGGCCTCGCGGTGCCCGAGTTCCCAGCCTTTGGACCATGGGTATGGGACTTGGGGCTGGCTGGGCCCAGATGGTTACTAAGGCAACAGCAGGTACATGAGGGCCACTCCATGTCTGCTCTGTAAGCCAACTTCCTGCTGTGGACTGAGTTTACCCGGCCTCTGTGCCCTGCCCTGCCAGCTATTGCCTGCCCGGCTGATCCCAGGCATACCCCAAATCTGTCTCAGGTCTCCAGGGCTTGGAGAAACAGGGCAGAGAGAGGCAGGGGTATGGCTGGGAGGGGAGCAGGGCAGAGGACATAGGGCTCTGGAAGCTGTATGACCCTCATTTTTCTGAGTGTTGTCAGAGCTTTTCCATTTTCCCCCACCCTGAATCTATAAAATGGGAATTGTCATCCCCATTTTACAGATGAGAAGAAAGAGGCTCAGAGAGGCTGCAAGAACATGCCTAGGTCATGCAACAACAGAAAACAACAGAATCTAGCTTGCTTGCCTCCAGAAGCAATATTCTTTGCCTGCCCTCACGTGCAAAGGATGCTGGGAGCTCAGAGGAGAGCTTTCTCAGCTGCAGGGCTCCCGGGCTGTCTTCCAGAAGAGGAGGGTCGGTGAGAGAAGCGTGCAGTAGCACTAGACAGGGAGCCTAGGTTTGGCTCCTGGCTGGTGCCCTCCATCAGGCTGGCACATAGGCTGGGGGGTCAATCCTAGGCTTTCCACCGGCCTCTTCCATGACCCTGTCTGTGACTGGAGCAGCAAACCTGTCTCCCTAGTGGATCACTCTGAGGGCTGTGGTTGGCTTGGGCTGAGAAGACACATTGTCCAGAAAAGGGCCATGGCCCCGGCTGGTGAGGGGTGCTCCTGTGAGGGATGCTCCCGTGACAGGCAGCAGCCGGTGCCCAGCACAGCCCCGCACCGGCCTGTAGAGTGAAGTTCCCTCCACCACCTCTTCTGACGCCCAGGGCCAGCTCCCTCTGGCCTGTGCAGACAGACTCCCTGGTGTGGCTTGAACTGCTTCCGTATCCGCTCTAGACTGATGAGCTCCGGCAAGGGACAGCCTGTCTGCGCCGGGGTAGCGCTTACAGTGCAGGAGATCTGTGATAAGCTTTGTTCCCCACGCCCCTTCCTCACAGAGGCTTTTGAGATTTTGTTGTCTGCTCCCATTTATGGAGCGTATGCTAAGTGCCCCTTCCCCTAGATTATCTCAGTTCATCTTCATATAGTCCTATGACATGTGTGCCATTATTGTCCTCATTTTATAGATGGGGAAACTGAGGCTCAGATTAATGGAGTTACTGACCCCATGATCTTCCACCAAGAATGGGGCAGAGCAGAAAGTTGAACTAGCCAGTGCCCAGACTCATAACTTGGTGTGGGAAGCGACATTCGGGATCACCTGGTCAGCTCTTGTATCCTGCAGTGTCATCCCCAAAGCAGAAACAGCTCGGACCTGGGATCAGCGACACTCACACCCGCCAGGGTCCTGGGAAGGGAGGAAGCACTAATTCCCCAGAGGTGATCCACCAGGTTCCGAGAGGACTGAGGGCCAACCTCATTCCCATCAGCATTGTGGCTAGGATACAGGTAACCTGATTTTGGAATCTAGCTCGTGGAGCCTTGGTCTCAGAAGCCTCACAGGATCTGGTCTCTGCCTTAAGTCCCTCTAGAGTAGGTAGTTCATTCGCTGGAGGTAGGGCAGGTCACAGGAAAGCCAGGCTGTTTACAGATAGATGTGGTTCACCTGGTAGATAGTGAGCTCTCCATCTCTGGAGGTATGCAAGCAGAGGCAGTCACTTGGCAGACTTACCACATGGGGCCTCAAGCATCCATTCGGGCAGGAGAACTGATGTCTCCCATCCTGCCTTGAGCATCCACAATTCCAGATCTTGTAAGGGATATTACAATAAGCTAGAAGTCTTTCTGCCTATGAACCATCACTCTATCTTTCAACAAACATCCCCAGACCCCTACCCTCAGGCCCTGGATGCTCAAAGTCAGTCAATCCTTGCCCTGAGGGACGACCTCGGGCCCCTGATGGGGGTAGTGACAGAGGGCGACAGTGCTGTGGGGAGCCCAGAGCAGGAAGTGAGAGCTCTGCTGGGGGGATGGACCGGTCAAGAAAGCTTAGCAGAGGAGTCTCACAGAGGAGGACAAGTGGGGACTGGCTAGCAGAGAGCAGATGGACTTCCCCTGCAGAGAGAACTGAGGAGGAGCAAGGAGCATGTGTGGGCAGGGAGGGCAGAGTGGGAGGGCTGAGGCCGGCAGGGCTGGCTCACGCCATGCTCCAGGAGTGTTGCCGGGGTGCTGGGGGGCCCCCGCACAGGGTTTGGACCACGGCATGAAGTCCTCCCCAGCCCCAGCCTTCCTTGCTCTTTCACACTCGCCCCTGCTACAGCCACTCTTCTTTTGTCCCGTAGGCTCCCCGCGGTGGCTGCCATCCCCACTTATGAGGAGGCCGTGTGCTGCCCACTCACCGAGGGGCTCCCGACACCACCCGTGGACCCCATGCAGGAAAACCTGAAGGACCGTGCCTCTGGGGATGCCCTGCTCGGGACCCAGCGCCCCCCACAGCCGCCCAACTACGAGAGCATCGCTGGTGCCGTGCACGACATCTCTGGAGAGACAGCTCCTGGCACGACGGGCTCCTGCCCAGGCCCGGCTCAGACTGCGGGCGGGAGAGGGTAAAGGCTCCCAGGAGACCCCAGAGCCAGGGCTGGGTGATGAGCTTCCGGCGTGCAGGGCAGGGGCTGGTACACACAAGGCACGTGACAAGTGATTGCTGCTGAATGCTTTTGTATTTACCTGTTGCTGTGTAACAAATCGCTTCAAATAAATCTGTCTTATTATCTCTCGTGACACCAGGGGTTGCCTGGGCCCGGCTGGATGGTTCTTCTGTAGTCCAGCTGGCCGTTAGCGCTGGCTGTCAGTTAGGGAACTCTGTGGTCCAGGCGGGAAGAGGGGGGCCCAGAGGCAGGGGCAGGACTGCCCGAGGTCACACACGGAGTTTATGATCAGGAGAAGGTGGGCTCCGAATTCAGACCTCCTGGGCCTGGGTTCTACCCCATACTGGTCGAGTGACCTTGAACAAACAAGCGGCTCTGCCTCTCTGCCTTGCTTCCTCCGGTGTAAAATGGGAATCGGGAGAGACAAAGGCCCAGGTCCTACCCGAGGAGCAGCTGAGTTGTAAGGAATACACGAGGTGATAGCAGCTGGCATTGGGAGGTCACAGTGACCCCGCAGGCACAGTATTAATGCTTCAGAGAATAAATGCACATCTTAGCCGAGGGGCAGGTGTCTATGAGTACCCAGAGATGTCAGATATTGTTAGTAACCTCCCTCCAACGACTGCAAATTTGGGCCCTGCTCCCATACCTCTTGTGACAGGGAGCTCATTACCTAGACTTACTTTCCAGATGTGGCAGAAATGTCTGTTCTCTGCCCAGCTACATTCTGCATCCCCCATTTCTACTGTTATGCCCGAGTTTTCACATCTGAGAGACCACCAAGGAGCCAAGCACCGACGCAATCACACGAGGGTTTATTTGACAAGCTTAAGTTTGGGCCCAAGTATAACCAGCACAGTGGAGTAGGGACTTGGACCCCGAGCCTAGTTAAGGCAGGGGTATTTATGGGTTCCTGGAACCAAAGTAGGGTGGGGGTCTCTGGAATCAAAGCAGGGTGGGGCTTCCTGGAACCAAAGCAGGGTGGGGCTTACTAAAGCAGGGTGGGGGAAAGTTCAGCCCTTGGGCACAGGGGTCTGAGATGGCTGCCGGAGCTAAGATGGCTGTACTTATGCTAAGGCTAAACCTGAGGTGGGATGGCCTTGATTTTTCTTGGCCTCCACACTACCTCACCCCATTTACAGATGAGAAAGCCAGCTCAGAGAGGCTAAGTACCCTTTCTAGGGTCACACAGCAAGCAGTTTCAAAGTCTTGGGGCTCAGTCAGCTGGATAAGGGCGGTATTCCCTGAGGGCGGACTGCATGTCAGGGCAGGCCTCTGCAGTTCTCATCATCACAGCTGCTCTGCAGGTGGTATTCCCATTTACCAGGCAATGAAACTGAGCCTCAGATAAGTAAAATGACAGAGAATAACAGCAGAGCCAGGAGTTTCATTCAAGCCTGCCTGTGCTGCTCTCTCTGGCCTCTCTCTCTTCTGGAACTTCTATGCATCCCTCCATTCCCCAGTATCAATCAAGAGCTTTACCTGTTCTAGCCCCTGGGGCTAAAACAGTGACCAAAACAGGGGCACCTGGGTGGCTCAGTGGGTTAAAGCCTCTGCCTTCAGCTCAGGTCATGATCTCGGGGTCCTGGGATCGAGACCCACATCGGGCTCTCTGCTCGGTGGGGAGCCTGCTTCCTCCTCTCTCTCTGCCTGCCTCCCTGCCTACTTGTGATCTCTGTCTGTCAAATAAATAAAATATTTTAAAAAACCACAAAGTTCCCCCTGCTGAGGACGAAACAGATAAGAGATGAATAAACAATGTAACTAGCATGATAGATGCCCATGCGTACTTCTGGAGAAAAACCAGTCAGGAAAGGAGGACACCCTGGGGGGAGGGAGTGCTGCAGTTTTAGACGTCAAAGCAGAAGGCCTCAACGTGAAGGTGACTTTTGGACAAAAGCTTGAAGAAGGAGAGGGAGGGGGCCGGCAAGTGTCTGGAGGAAGTTTTCCAGGCAGAAGGAACAGCAGGTGCAAAGGCCTTGGGTTGCATTGTATTCTGAGAAGTGTATGGAGCCAGGGAGCTGGAGTAGAGTGAGAGGAGGCCGGGCAGGAGATGGGCGGGTGGCAAGGACAAATTATCCAGGGCCTCGTAGGCTGTTTTGAGGTCTCTGGCTTTTACTCTGATAAAACAGGGTGCCCTTCCAGGGTTCTGAGCAGAGCAATGACATGCCCTGACCTGGCATTTGGGTTGAAAAGAGACTTCAGGGGGCAAGGGTAGAAGCAGGGACCATTCAGGGAGACAGATGATGGGTTCTGGGATCAGAGTGATGGGTAGAATTTGGGGGTGAGAAGTGATTGGACTCTTACATCTTAGAGGTAGAGCCGACAGGATATGGGTGTGAAGAGGAGATAAGGATGCTGGCCGGGATACCAGGTGATGGCCTGAATAATGCTGGAAGGATGGAGTTGACATGGAATTGCAGGTCTGAGGAGGTAGGGGAGGAGTATGCAGGGTAAGGTAGTGAGGGGGCGAGGGTGTGATGGCATTTAGAGTTTTCACTCCAGCCATTACTTACCCCTGGGCCTTTGAACTTGCTGATCACTTTGAATTTTCTTCCTGCCCTGACAGAACTCTAAATGACCTCTCAAGGATCCCTTCTATGAATCTGTCCCTTCGTTCCTCCCATTCCCCGCCTTCCCCCAAGTCTATCCCTCTCTCTTCTTTGTGCATGTGCTGGGCCTCACCCACATCTCAGAGCCTTACTGTGGCCCCGAAAGTAGGACCAAGTGCCACCGCTCTCTGAAATCCCATATTTATCAAGAGGGCCTCGTACCTCAGGGTGTCCTGCAGGGAGTAGGTGTTTAGCAAGAGGCTGATTGGGGACCTGGTTTGAATTCCTGGCTCTGCTCTTTACAAGGTTTGTGACCTTGGGTAGATCACCTTGCCTCCAAGAGCCTCAGTTTCTGCATCTGTCAAATTGGTGTGATCTTTCCCCTCTTTGCCTCTCAGGATCTTGGAAGGATCCTGAGTGGCTGAGAGGAAGAAATCAGCGGTTAGAGCGCCCTCTACTGGAAGATAAGCTCTCTGACCTGCTCTCCCACTGACCCCTGCTCGGCTGGGAGGGAAAGGCCACAGGCAGGCGGGAGGGGAGCAGCGGGAAGCAGGGAGAGCGGGACACACATTTCCCCTGTAACCATCACGGCGGCTCTCTGGGAAAGGTTACATGAGACCCTTCTAGGGAGCACCTACTTGTCCCAGAGTTTACTCGCTGTCACTCTCCTTTTTAAGAGGAGAGGGTTCTCCTCATATATATACATATACACACACACACACCATATATATATGTATATATATATGTATTGTCTGGTCGCGCAGAGGAAATAAAAGGTGGGGCGCGGAGGACAATGCTCGGGTGACTGGGAGGCCGCTCTGGAAGGGCTAAGGACCAGATCTATCTACATCGGGGTTGGACTACATGGGTCTCTGTCCTCGTTTAGCCACCAACTCGGTTTGGGGAGGTACTGGCAAGTCCCTGCCACTCCCCAGGCTCCGTTTCCTCGCCTGTGAAATGGGCGCGATAACCTCGGGCTGAGGGACAGAGACGCCTGATTGAACTGGGTGCGGAGCGCCTTCCAGAGCGTGTGCCATGACGGCCCCCAGGGGGCGCGAGAGGCTCCCGCCGGACGGAGACCGCGCACATCCGCACTCCCCACCACCCACTTGCACGGGTGACAAGTCTCAAGCCCAGAGTGGAGCCACCAGCCCAAGTGCGCCTGGCGAATCAAACCTGGATGTGACTGGGTGACTCTCAGCCCATCCTGACCCCTTGGCAAGCTCTCATTTGTGAGGGTCTCCTGAGCTATTATAGGGAACCCTCTCACCCCTCCCCTGCAAACTGTAGAGTGCAGCCCGGCTGGATCTGAGGGCCGGTAAAGGAGAAGCCGCGCTGGAAAAAGTGTCTGTGGGCAGGAACACCCGGCAGAGGGTGTGAGCATAGGTGTGGTGCCCGGACAAGCACAGCCCATGCTGGGGAGGAGGGAGAAGGTGGTGGCAACAACCCCCCTCCCCCACCGCCACCTACTAAGTTTGGAGGCCAGATTCCCCTGCCTGTGGCAATTTAACCCTGTAAAAACTAGAGAGCTACCGTCTTCCTCTAGAGATCTCCTTGGCCTTCATTTTCCTATAATCCCATAAAGGAATCTGATTTTTCCCATCAGCCGGTCCTCAGGACTGAAACTCCAACATTAGAATGCTATTCTGAGGGTGAAGGCATCTTCGAAGGTTAGGAGGTCAGGAACTCCCGTCAGTCATTGACCCCCTACAGGGTCATCAACACACATAGACTTTCTAGGGGTCAGATCATTGGGAGCAGGTCTGGGGGAGCACAGAGTATGAGAAAGAAGAACCCAGGGAGGCTAGACCTGGAGACAGCGCTGGTCCTGGGAGCTGCAGTCATTGTCCCCATTGTATAGGGGAGGAAAGCTGAGGCACAGAGAGGGGATTTGATCAAGAGTACACTGCCCTTGAGCAGAGGAGCCGGAATCTGCACCCGGCCACCAGAGCCCATGCTTTGGACCTTCATCCCCAGTGAGGCGGTATCCCGTGGTGGCTAGGTGCAAAGCCTCTGGGTTCCGGTTCCAGCTGCTGTGCCATTTCTACCTGTGTGACCTTGGGCACTCTACTGCCTGTCCTCCTCTGTTAAGTGGAGCTGGTAGGAGTTGTCTCACGGGGTCCCCGTCAGTGAGTTAATACCTGTAACACGTTTACAACAGGGTCATGCCTACAAGCCACCGTCCGGTAGATAAGGGCTATTATTCCTGAACCCCAGATGGACCCATGACCTTGAAGAGTCCCGAGTGCTTCAGGATCCTAAAATGCTGGCCCGGGGGACCCTGAAATCTTCCAGCGGCATGCCAGTGTCTTTTGGCTGTGGGATTGTACCCTGCTTCCCTGGCCGGATGGCACAGGGCCACCTGTCCAGCCCAGCTCAGCCCCACGCAGGCAAATGAGGTGATGTTGAAGTCTTGGCTAGGCTCAGCCCCTGAAACCTCCCCCTGTCCCTCCCTCATGTTTTCCCTCATTCAGATTCTCTCTCTCTCTCTCTCTCTCTCACACACACACACACACACACATGCAAGTGCTGGCTGGGCCCAGAGGGAAGGTGAGAGGGAGTGAAGGTGGAGGGGTGGGTGGCACAGGGCCATCGAAGCATAGCTCCTCCAGCCTGGTGAACGGTGCACCCGACTGCAGCTGGCCCTGGAGGGAGCCTCCCTCCCTTGAACTTGAAGCCCCAGCTTGCAGCGGTCCTGGAGTGTTGTCCTTTGCTGTGTGAGTTTGTGCGGGTGTCTGCAGGGGTTCGCCAGCCGCCCTCACACCCGGGCCCGGCCAGGCAGCCATGGCCGATGAGAAGACCTTCCGCATCGGCTTCATTGTGCTGGGGCTCTTCCTGCTGGCCCTCGGCACGTTCCTCATGAGCCACGACCGGCCCCAGGTCTACGGCACCTTCTACGCCATGGGCTGCATCATGGTGATCGGGGGCGTCATCTGGAGCATGTGCCAATGCTACCCCAAGGTAGGCGGTGGCCGCGTTGGGGGGGCCCAGGCCCAGGCCCAGGAGGGTCGGGGACTGTGCTTCTGTTCTAGGCATGGTCCCCCATCTTTCACTGGTTTTTCCATCCTCCCCTCTTCCCCTCTCTCTTTTCTTGCCTCCGCCCTCCTGAGCATCCCTCCCTCTCTCGATCCCTCCTTCTGTTCCTCCATCGCTCCCTCCATCCCTCCGCCCCTCCCTCCATGCCTCCCTCATGTAAGGACTAATCAGAAGGCCCTTGGGTCTGGAACCCTGAACCGTGAAGGAGACGCAGGAAACCCAACGCACGATCCTGTGCTTGTGGCCACAGCTAAGGAGTAGTTTGCCTCCTGCCAGGCATTCCTGCTTTCACGGAGTACACAGTTCATCCCCATCTGGAACTTTCTTGTACTATCTGTAGTTCATTTCAGAGTGGAGTGAAGAAGTACCAGGCTCAGAAAGGTGAGGTTCCACAGCTCCCAAGTGTCAGAGTCAGGGTTGCAGCTCAGCCACGTAGGAGTTAAAGTACAAGCCTCCCCCTCAGAGGGCTTTCCCTGTGTCCAGGAGCTGCGGAGAGTTCCGGGGCGGGTCTGCAGTAACCTTGGACGTGGGTGGGGCAGCGCTCTGTTCTTCCGTTTAATGTACTCCTAGCCTTATCAGTGACTTAGTGATGAGAAGAGCACTGGTTTGGGAGTCCGGGGTTCTAGTTCCACCTCTGTCTCAAACTCTGTGGGACTTTGCCTTTCTGAACCTTGGTTTCTTTCATCTGTAAAAGGGGCCCCAAGCTCCTACTTCTTCCAGGCTCCCGGAGTTATTATGAAGACCAGAGAAGAGACAGGACGGAGGACTGTTTTGTGATGAGTAGGGTGTTGTATATAGGAGAAGAGCTTCCAATCTCACTGTTGCTGGTCCTCCCAACAATGTGTGGACCATGTTAGGAGCTGTAATCCTTCAGGGCCCAGAGAGGATGAGCGACTTTTCCAAGGTCACACAACTGGTCAGACAGACCCAGGGAGAGGAGAGAACTTGGGCTCTGTCTCTAACTGCTGGGCAGACTTTGGTCAAGCGCCTTCCCTTTCTGAGCCTGTTTCCTCATTTGCACAAAGTGTGTGTCAGGAAGAGGGGGTGGGAAAGGGGGTGCCTCGAGGGGCCCCATGGGTGCTGACACGTAAGGATATAGGCCTCCAGGTCCTGGGAAGCCCCCACGACATGCAGCCCCCTTCCACCTCCCACCTGGGTGGCTGTGCTCAGGGGTTCTGGGGAGGAGGGAGGAAGCTCCTGGGGGCCTGGGCCTGGCTCTCCCCAGCCCTGCCCCCTCCATGGGCCAGCCCTGGGCTTCAGTGTGTTCAGTGCTGGGGCGGTCTGGACTGGTTTGTAGCCATTTACTGAGCAGTTTACAGTCAACTAGCCTCTGTCTGTGCAATGCCCTGAGCACAGGTCACTGTGAGAAGAGGTCCCTAGGACCCAAGCCACCTGTGTCCCCATCTCTGTTGTCATCCTCCCAGTGAGGAGGAGGCTGGATCCTGGGGCCTGGCAAAGGGACAGCAGGGGTATGGAGGGCCGTGTCCTTCCTATCCTCTCCCCCTTTACCAGAGGTAGCTCTGCAGGGAGGTGGGGGGTGGAAGGCAGAGGGACCCAGTGGCAGTGACGGGTGAGGGAGAAAGGGGTGAGGGAACCCTACTGGGTATTAATGAGTAACTGTTGATAGGTTCACGTGTTCAGGTGCTGGGGAGGCAGCAAGGCAGGGTAGAAACAGTGTGCGCTTTCGTGTCCAGCAGGCCCAGCTTCAACTCCCTCCTCCCGCTGCCTCTCTTCGGTGACCTTGGTGGAAGCCTTGCATGGCCCATGTGGGGAACCAGTGGGGTCTTGTGTTGGGGAGCTGGCATCACACATTGTCCTCAGGAATGGTGTTTGTGGCATTGGGCAGGTCTCCGAATGTGTATGCAGGGGTGTGGGCACTGGTATGGGTCTGTGTGAGTGTGTGTTTCAGAGACGCAGGCAAGGAAGGAAAGTGTGCTGTGGACCAGGGAGGTGTGCTAGAGGGAGGGGCCCTGTCTCCCACATCGTCGCTGTGCCTGGCCCATCAGAGCCCTCAGCAAATGCTGGTGCCCATCCACCCGTCCCTCTCAGTGCCCCACAAATGGGAATTTTCTGGATTGAACAAAATATAAATATAAGGGTAGGGAATCAGCCAATTAAGATATAACAGTAACAAGATTTGAGCTGTCCCTGTCTTTGAAGGACTGGGGATCTTGTCAGGGAGATAATTTTCTGCCTATCGGGGAGGGAGTAGGCTTCACGGAGAAGATGAGCTGGCTTTTGTAGGCTAAGTAGAAGTTGGCCAAGCAGAGAAGATGGGGGAAAACTTCCCAGAAAGAAGGAACAGCACCATCAAAAGAATGAGGTAAAAGCAAGGGGGGTGGGTCAACATGGCTGTTTTCCAGCGGCAGTTGGAAGGAAGGTGGAGATAGAGTGGACTCAGCTCCGCAGGGCCTGGGATGCCATGCTAACCAATTTGGACCTTACCCTTTAGTTGATGAGACAAGAGAAGGGACATGACTAGCTTTGCAGTTCAGGAAAGTTATCAGGCTGACATCTGAGAGGAGGAAGGGGCAACTAGGCCAGTGGAGGAAGCTCCTACACTGGGCTGGGTGAGAAGTGATGGGCCCCTGCACTGCGGCAGCATTTGAACCCAGGACTGCAGGAACTGAGAAGACATTGCTCATTCAGCAAATGTTCAGTCCCTGCTGTGGTTGGATATAGGACTGAGCTTCTACTGAGCTTATCTCATTGACCAAGTAGACTTGGTCAGATGTGGTGGTGAGCAGGACTTCAGGCATGACAGGAGGAGGAATTGGGGCAAAGTTGGAAGATGGGACAGTCAGAGATGCTGTGTCCATTGGCTGAGGGGGCCTGGGCTGCTGAGAGAAGGGAAGGGTTGGCAGAGAAATCAGGGCCTGTCCCTGTCTGGCATCTGTGTTTCCCACAGCTCCCTAGTCCCCTCTCCTGCATGTTTCACTAGAGTCTAGGCCCCTGACTGGTGGTGAATGGATCTGTCTTCTCCATGGGTATCCCTCTCTCCCTCTGCTCCCTTCCTTTGGTGACTGCTTGGTGCTCTGCTGAAACACAAATCTGTCTGCATATTCTCCTTCTGAGAACTCCTCCAGGGCTCCCATTGCTTCTGGGTAAACAGTGAACTCCTTAGTCTGATGTTCTGGGATCTTCATAGTCTGGTATCCCCTCACCAGTTTTAACTCTGTCTGTCCCCCTCTCTTTAAAGGACTTGTGTTCTAACACATTCTAGACTTTCCTTTTCTATCAGACTCTTCATTGTGGCGATAATGGTGATGATGTAGTGTGATGATGATGATGGTAATAGTGAACATTACTGTGGTGATGATGGAGATGGTGGTGGGGTGGTGATGATATGATGATAATATTGATGGAGGTGATGATGGTGGTAGTGGTGGTGATGGTGATGATATGATGATGACGGTGATGGTTGTAGTAATGGTGATAATGGTGATGGTGATGATGATATGATGATGATGTTGATGGAGATGATGGTGGTACTAGTGATCGTGATTGATGATATGATGGTGATGGAGGTGATGATGGTGGTAGTGGTGGTGATGATGGTGATGGTTATACTAATGGTGATAATGGTGATGTGTTAGTTGGTGGTGATGATGGTGATGGTGGTGATGGAGATGATGATGGTGATGATGGTGATAGTGATGATAACATGATGATGGAGATCATGATAGTGGTAGTGGTGGTGATGACGGTGATAGTGATGGTAATGACACAATGATAATGTTGATGGAGATGATGATGGTGGTGGTAGCAATGATGGTGATGATGATAGTAGTGGTGATGATAGATGATGGTTGTAGTAATGGTGATAATGTTGATGGAAATGATGGTGGTGGTGATGGTGATGATAGTGATGGTGGTGATGGAGAAGATATGATGATGATGTTGATGGAGATGGTGGTGGTGGTGGTGATGATGGTGATGGTTGTAGTAATGGTGATAATGGTGATGGAAATGATGGTGGTGGTGATGGTGATGATAGTGATGGTGGTGATGGAGAAGATGATATATGATGATGTTGATGGAGATGGTGGTGGTGGTGGTGATGATGGTGATGGTTGTAGTAATGGTGATAATGGTGATGGTAGAGGTGGGCGTAGTGGGTGTAGTGATAATGATGATGGTGATGGTGGTGAAGAGGAGAAATGGGAGGAAGTGTTGATTGGACCATGAGGTAATGAGGCAGAGAAAGGGGAAGCTTCTAAGAAGTACAGAGCCAGCTGGTAAGTGCAGGGTATCCTTGGAGAGTGTGGAACTACCGAGATCCATTCCTTATTTCTAGACATTTCAAGGAAGCTCACTCTGCATAGGAGTTCTAGGAACCTCTCCATCCATCATTCCCTTCCTCCCAGCAGGATGGAGTTTTCTGGGGGTGGATAAGTGTCTTTTACTCATCACGCTCTGGAGGAAGAGACAAAAGGAGTTGCTGTTTACGACCCTGTTATAACAGGGTGGGGTCTTGTCAAATATTTGTTGAACAAATTTTCAGTTGAGGAGAGTAAGACTCAAAGAGGTCAAATAATTTCATCTTCAGTAGCATGAACTATGGTTTACTGAGCAGCTACTATGTGCCCAGCATTATGCCAGGGGCTTCCTTCTATATTATCTCATGGGATCCTCACGGCAACCCTAGGTGACAGGTATCTCCAGCCCCGCTTAAAGAAATTGTGGTAAAATATGCATAACATAAAATGTACTGTCTTAACCATTTTTAAGTATACAGTGTTTTAAAATACATACATTTTTTATTTTTTAGTCATCTTTACACCAATATGAGGCTCAAACTCACAACTCCCAGATCAAGAGTCACATGCTCCCCCAGCTGAGTGTGCAGGGTGCCCCTACAGTTCAGTAGTGCTAATTAAACGCACACTGTTGTGCACATCTCCAGAAGTCTTCCCATCTTGCCAAACTGAAACTTACTGCCCATTAAGTGGAAACTCCCCACCCTTCTCCCTCCAGTCTGTGGCAACCACCATTCTACTCTGCCTGTGAATTTGACTCTTGTGGGTACCTCATAGACGTGGACTCCTACAGCATCTGTCTCTTTGTTACTAGCTTATTTCTTCAAGGCTCGTTCATGCCATAGCATGTGTCCGAGCTGCCCGACTTTCTAAGGCTGAATAATGACCCATTGTGTGTATGTGCCACAATGTCTTGATCCGCTCATCTGCTGTTGGACACTTGGGGTGTTTCCACCTTGTGGCTGTTGTGAACAGTGCCCGCCAATATCTCTTTGAGGTTAGCCCTTTTTATAGAGAGGCACATAGAGGCTCTGACCAGAGAGAAGACCTGCCCAAGGAAGGAATCTTCTGGAGTCTCCCAGACCCCAAAAGCAGTCTCATCCCAATGACTCCTTTATGACCTGCCTCCCCTCTGCCACCCGGTCCCCACCCCACGTGCTGCACTTGCAGAGACCTCCTGATCCCTGAGTGTTCCAGTACGGGGACTAGTGGGTGCAGTTACAGCCATTCACCTCCCTGTCCCCCACCACAGCCTCTGTGCCAAGAAATACATGACACTCACTCACCAGATATGGATGAAGCCCCTATGCTGTGCCAGGCACATTCTGGGCACTGGACAAGTACCCTAGGAAGTGACAAGATACCCGTCCTCTGGGGCAGGGATGTTTGACTCATTTGCTCAGTGCTGCCCCCTAGTGCCTGGAAGACTGTCTGGCACACAGCTGGTGCTCGGTTAATGTCTGTTGGGTGAAGAGTCCCTGGGAATAAGAGCCCAGAGATGCCTCCACCCCCTGGAGTTGGGCCCTGAGCAGGCCCCTCTGCTGTCACATGGAGGGTGCCCCCCCACCCCTGGTCAGGATGGCTGTGGGAGCCACAGAGAAACCTTCTTTCCTTTGCCCTTCAGATCACCTTCATACCCGCTGACTCTGACTTCCAAGGCATCCTGTCCCCAAAAGCGCTGGGACTGCTGGAGAATGGGCTCGCTGCCGAGATGAAGAGGTAGGTGTCAGGCTCTCCAGGCAGGGGGAGCCCCTCAGGCCAGTCTCCTCTTCCAGTGGGGGGTGATGGAGTGGGGTGGGGGGTGTCCGTCCGCTGGGTCCAGCTTCCCGCTTTGCCCCCTCGCTTACTGAGAGCATGCTGTTTGAAATCAGGGCTTGTTTTGAACCCTCAGTTCTACGAGGGAGGCGTTATTATCCCCCATTTTAAAGATTAGGGAACTGAAGCTCAGGGACTTTGTCCTGACTGAGGGCGAATTCGTGGCTGACCCAAATAAAAAACAGGTGTAGCCCTAAATCCCAAACAGCTGTGACAGCTCCTATGGCAAACAAGGGGCATGTGGATAGCCAGACACAGTCCTGTGGCTCTCCACTTATCGGCTGTGGGATTTGGGGAATGCAACGTGCCTCTCTTTGCCCCATCTGCAAAATAGGGGTACTAATCACACCTTTCTCCCAGGGCTTCAGGGAGGGGTGAGGGAGTTAATGTAAGGAAGCACTAAGAACAGAACCTGGTGCGTGGTGGGCCCTCTCTCAGTGTGTCTTCGTTAGCAAGACATGTTCCTATCAACCTGAGATCAAAGCAAGCAGTTGTCACTCATTACTTCCTTCAGTCCTCATAGGAACCCTGGGAAGTGGGGCTGTCGGGCCCTTTACACGAGCAGAAAACTGAGGCTCAAGAGCACAATCATAGGGCGCACGGGTAGCTCAGTCAGTTAAGCATCTGACTCTTGATTTCTGCTCAGGTCACGATCCCAGGTTCACCTCTAGCTCTGCGCTGGGCATGGAGCCTGCTTGGGATTCTCTCCCTCTCCCCCTCATCCTCTCTCTCTCTCTCTCTCTCTAAAACAAAACAAACAAGCAAGCAAACAAAAAAAGAAGTATAATCACAGGCCTCAAACCTCCCAGGGAGCCAGGACGGACCAGACCAGACCTGCCTCCTTGGAGGTGCCAGGCCTGGCTCCCCGGGACACAGCAGCAAGCACTCCCGCCCTGGATGGGGGTGGGGTCTCACCCTCCATACCCCCTGGAGGCTGTAACTCTGCACTCAGAAGGCTGGGCTGCAGGTCCAGGGTCTGTGGCCAGGGCTCTGGAACTCTCTGCTTTGCTTGCAGAAATAGGCAGTGATGATATTTTCTGTTCCTGGTGTACAGAGTGACCACAGGTCCCCATGGGAGTGAGGTGGCTAGACCCTGGGTGGGCATAGGACTGGTCACACAGGAAGAGCCACTGCACGGAGGCGAGCCCTGGGCTCCTCCTGTGTGATCTTGGGCAAAGGATCTAGTCCCTGTGCCTCACTTCCTGGAGGGGCTGTAGAGCACATAGGGAAGGGGACGGGATGGGACATCTGGGGCCCCAGCACTGTCACCTGGTGTTTGAGGCGCTCGGGGCAACCCAGCCCAAGTCTCCATGCTTCCCTGCTCCCAGGTAAGGTGGGGATTCGAGGAGCCCTCTGACGCAGCCTGAGGCAAGGAGCACGCATTAACCGGGCTGTTGCCGCTGCTGCATCCTCAACCGAACCACGGGAATGATCCCTCTGCTTCACGGTGCAGGATAAATGCGGTGGGAGGCGTGGGCTCTTAGCGCACCGTCTGCAGCGCAGCACATGCTCTGTCAATGCAAACTGGTCTGCGGTTCACAAGTGGACTCTTGGGGTTTATTTTGGGGACACGCAGTGAGAGGAGCACTGACTGGTCTGAGAGTCTGAGCTCTGCTAAGACTTGTTGGGCCTCAGTTTTCCTATCCGTGGACTGGGTACAGTTACATCCCCTAAAGGCTTGAGATTAGGGGAGACCAGATGTCCAGAGCAGCAAGGGTGGGGGGACAATACCGATGTCTCCTTCTGTGATGTTTGCTAAGTGGACTCACCTGCCTGTTCTTTCTCTGCTCTCTGCTGTGCCCTGCCCAGCCCCCAGCCCCCATACGTCAGGCTGTGGGAGGAAGCTGCTTATGACCAGAGCCTGCCCGACTTCAGCCACATACAGATGAAGGTCATGGGCTACCATGAGGACCCTCGCCCGCTGCTGGCCCCCCAGCCAGGAGCCAGCGATGGAGGACAAGGTGGCCCCCGTGATGCTCAGGGCTGGATGGAGGCTGCAGTGGTCATCCACAGAAGCTCGGATGAGGACGAGGGAGAAAGCAACCCAACTCCGAGCAGGCCTGGGTGAGTGGGCAGAGTGCAGGGGTGGGGTTGCTGCTCAGTTCCCGCGTGAAGCAGGCAGGGCTGTGGGCCACTCAGGGCTGGTTGGGGGACATTTGGGAGTAGAGAGGGCAGGGGAGGGGAGGAGACACCTTGAGAGGCAGCAGGTAGAGCAGATACACGAGTCTGGCTTAGTCGCCCAGGCCTGGGTTCAAATCCCAGCTCCTCACTGTGTAGCTTTGGCAGATTTCTTACCCTCTTGAGCCTCAGTTTCCCCACGTGGGAGCAATCACTCCCGCCTCAGAGGGCTGTTGTGAGAGCTGGGACAGCAAGTTCAAATCTGAACTCTGCTGCTGATGTGCTCTGTGACCCCAGGCTGGGCACTCGCGCCCGTCCCGTCCTGGGTGGTTATGATCTGGGTTCCCATGATCCATTTATTCACTCATCCCACCAACGTTGCTGGGCACCTACTCCCACCAGACCGCAAAGGCTCCCACCCTTCAGGAGCTCCCAGTCCAATGGGAGAGGCGGACGAGGGAAAAGAAGGGAACACCATGTGTGCGGTAGAGGCTGAGGGCCCACAGGAGACCCCTGAGTGGCCAGAGAGGCTGGGAAAGAACCTGGTTTAGATCATAACATGGGGATCATAACATAACAATGCCCATTCTTGAGCACCTACTATGTGCGCAATGGACTTTACACACGCTATGTGCTGTAATCCTCAGAGACAACCATAAGAGAGTACGATTATGCTGCTCCACTTTATAGGGGAGGACACTGAGAACCAGACAGGTAAAGTCACCTACTGGGCCTTGCAGCTAGTGGCTAGAACTGGGACCCAGACATTCTGACTCAGGGCTACCCTGGCTCTCTGGGCCTTTGCTCCTGCAGCCTCCAGGCCTGTCCCCAGGGCCCTGCACCCTTGGCTTCCTTCCAAGATGAGCTGGACGTGGATTCCAGTGAGGGCGGTAGCCCTAACCCCTCTCCCCCAGAGGGGGAGGAGCCTCATCGTCCAGTTCGGGAGCCCTGGGCCTGCAAGTGCCAGCTGGACCGCTTCCATGACTTTGCCCTGATCGACGCCCCCATGACAGAGGATGCACCCCCAGAGGGCCAGCGGCGGGCTGCTGCCCTGTCCAGCTGTTGGCAGCCATCCCAGAGGACGAAGGAGGAGGAAGAGAAGGCTTCAGACACAGGCGCAGAGGAGCCAGAGCAGGAAGAAGAAGACTTGTACTATGGGCTGCCAGACATCCCTGGGGACCCCCTCCCAGACAAGGAAGTGGGCTTTGAGCCTGATGCCCAGGCCTGAGATGGATCTGCTCCCTGGGTTCTAGCCCCGCACTGCTGCTAACCCCCATGTGACCTCACAGGGCCTCAGTGTCCCTGTCTGCAAAATGGGGTTATGTGGAGGTTCATGCGAGACAGCGGGCCGGAGAGCACCTGGAGGGCTCAAAGCGGAGCTCAGGGAGGGGATGCTTGCTGTCCGGGCCGCATTGCTTTCACTGTTCACTTTCTTTGGTGAAGTGTTGAAGGTAAAATACGGTTCCCTGAGAAGATTTGCTGCCGCTGGGGCCCTCAAGAGCCTTTTCTGCCTCCCCCCAAGTGGGCCTCTGAACAGGACCCTCCTTGGTGCTATCCCTGAGGCCCTGATCCTCAGTGAAGGCTCAGGGTGCCTGTTCCTGCAAAGTCCTGTAGCCACCCCGTGATGTCTGTCCCCTGCGCTGTCCCGTACCCAGGTGGATGGTGTGATCTCTCTTCATCAGAGCTAACCACGTCTATCCTGCTCAAGTCCATCCTGTGTCTCCTATTGTCCCAGATCCAAAACCTGCCGTGCCTCACCTCCGTGGACCTTCTGACTTTCTCTCTGGTCAGCCCCGTGCCACAACCTCTGCTCCTCCAATGCCAAGTCCTCCTTCACTCCCCCAAGCCTGTCCCAGGCTTTCCCCTCCACCAGCATGCCCTTTGCTCCCATATGTCTGGCAAATTCATGCTCATCCTTCCAACTCCAGCACAGATGCCCCTCCTCTGAAAGCTTTTCCTGATGCTATCACCTCCCAGAATGAGGTACTTCTTCTGGCTCCTCTGTGCCACCTGCAGCCTTGCACATTGCTGGAGGGTGACCTCCAGCTCAAGGCTAGACTTCAGCACTACTCACCTGGGTATCTCCTGTGCTCAGATCAGCAGGCTCAGATCGAAGGCTTACAAAACCGACAGAGCCTTTTGCAGATAACGTCCCCATCCCCCAACTCTTAGACCCCCAGACCCTTCACCCTCAGGCATTCAAACCTCCAAATGGTCTGCATCGGAGTCACAAAGGCAGGCAGAAAGGCCGCAGAGAAACCCCCTTCCCTGAAGAATATGTCTGCATTGGCTGAGGATGGGGGGTGAGGTGACGCCTCCTGGCTTGATTCGGTTGGATTCGGGGGCATTTGCTACATACAGCTCCTGTGTGCTGAACACAAAGCCAGGACTTTTAGGAGGAGAAAGACGTGAAATGATAAGGTTCTTGCCCTCCAAGAGCTTACCATTTACTGAACTTGGTGCCTTGTAAGCTAGGAGCGGAGTGCTGAGTGCAAGCCAAGGAGGGAGCAGAGAAGTTAAATGGACAGTGGAGTCCAGAGGCAGCCGAGTGACAACCACACCGCCCATGGAATGCAGGGACAGGTGGCTCAGGCTGCCTGAGCAGGCCCTGAAGATACATGACTGTACTGCAACTCCGCCGTGTCTCGCTCTGATGAGGCTGATCTGTGCTGGGTCCCCAGCATGGACGGCAGCGGCTTCGGAGAAGGGGGCAGTGGCATGACTTCCCATGAGGTCTGCGCACTCAGAACTTACACCATGGCCCACTGGGAGGAGGGGACCTTCATCTAGGCTAGGCTTCTGGGTTAGGGTGGGGATCTCGGCAGAGGGAAGGGACTGCGCTCTGGGCTAAGTCAGAAGTGCATGTCCCTGTGTTGCCTGGGTGGTCCCCGTTGCTTAAGCCACCGTTTGGTTTCAGCTCAGGCCCTGGTCTCAGGGTCATGAGATCAAGTCCCACATCTGACTCTGCATTCAGCACAGTGCTGAGTCTGTGCCAAGTGCAGAGTCACAGACTCTGCCCCCCATCCCAATAAAATAAATAAGTGAAGTCTTAAAAAAAAAATTAAAAAAAAAAAAAGAAGTGTACGCCCCCGGAAACACTCCTCTTTCATTCTGGGTCATTACTACCTCCCGTAGTGAGGGCTGCCCTCGGGCACATGCCCTCTTCTGTAACACGGTCGCACCAATGGCCCCGAGACAGTGGACATGGCAAGGTGCCGTGTGTTCCTGTGTCCTGCTTCCTGAGGTCAGGCAGCAGGTGACACGCATCAGAAGGGCTGTCTGGGCAAACAGCTAAAGTAAAGTTTTCAGTGTTTAAAGGGGTCACTTTCACCTGCAAATTCCTTCATGTGAAACCACCTGTTCCCCCTCTGGGCAGGCAAAATAAGGCATCATGCTTGGCAGGCACCATGGGCACCCTCTGGAAAGCAAATGTCAAGCAGAGGGGCATGACCCCGCGGGACAGCTGTGTGGTCCAGAAGGCCTGGAGTGGCCCTGCACGCCTGAATCACAACTGCATGCCTTCCCCATACCTCCCCAGAGAAGCCAGAGCCCCAGGCTGCCCGCCCGCCAGTAGGGAGATTAACCCAGTCCTAGGGAGCACAGGGCAGGGGAGGGTTGTGCTCGGGGCATCAGGGAGAGATGGTGAGATTCAGGCTTTGCCAGTCCTGGCTCCCCTCACATCCCGCTGCCGGATGGGGAACCTGTATGCCTGGTCTGCCCTGGACAGTCCTGGTTTATGCCCACTATCCCTGCTCACTGACTGTTCGTGCACACTTTCACTATCAAAGTCATCCCGCTTGGATGGTAAATGATATAGTTATCCTACGCTGTGAACTTGGGCGAGTCTGGTTGCCTCTGGGGCTCCCGCTTTCCTTATGTGCCAAAGGGAGGTGATGGCCCCCTGCCTTGGACTTCCGCAGAGTTAGGCAGTGGGAGTATTTGACAGACTCGGTCTGCCGATGCCGTTCGGAAGAGGGTCGCCGGGAGCTCACCCGTAGTTAATATCAGGTTTATTACTCATGGCAGTGAGAAGGATGGACCCCGCGGGAACTGGGTCTCAGAGGGCATGAGAAAGGGCTTACCAAGAGGGGATTTGAGGGAGGGTCTAGGGAAGCAGGGCTCTGCTCCATGCTGGATAGTGTCGGGAAGCAGGGCTAACTGTGAGGTTAGCCAGCGTGATCTAGAAGGAGGGAAGGCCAGGTCCAAGCTGAAGCTGTCGTTGGCAAAGGGACAGCAGGTACAGCCCAGCCAGGAGAAGGCAGCGTGGGCATCGGCGGCGGCTCGGAAACAGTGTCCGTGCCTGCTTGTGTTCAGCCGCGGCTCCCAAGTGGTCACGATTTGCCAAAATGGTCCCAGCGTGGCCTTGCCTGACGCTGGTGTTCTGTGGAATTGTTCACGTTCAACAGGACATCGAGGCTGAGCTGCGAGGGCTGGGCTGGCCCCTGGCTGACAGGCCACTGTTCTTCCTTAGGACTCACTGCCTGGGGGAGGGGGGTCCTCCCCTGGGGCTTGCTAGTGACTATGGGGGACATGGGGTGGGGGGCAGAACATGTTACGGAGTTCGTTTGAAAGGAAGGGTCTGCAGCTTTTTTTTTTTTTAAAGTTTGAGGAGCAAGGAGGGCAGAGGGGCTCTCATTCCATTCCACTCTGACCTTCCCAAACTCCATGGTCTGCCTCGCCAGCTGGTTACACCTGAAATCCCACCACTGAGCTCTGTTCCCTTGGCCTTGAGAACTTTCCATCTCCACCAAGAACATGGGTCTCTGGGATGGCTCCTCTCGTTGGCTGAAGTCTTCCTGCAGGTCCAGGGATGGGTGGTGCTGCTGAACGGACCTGAGGCCGTGGCAAGCCCTGGGATGTCAGCCCTCAGCCCCAGGCTCCAGATCCATGTACCATGGCAGAAATTCCTGCTCTTTTCACCCCCCGGTCAGGTCAGGGGGACTTTGGAATTTTCCACTGTCTGGGGAGGGAAAGGTCAGGAGGGATAGTCCCTGCCCTTAACTGGGAGAGTGGTCTTGGGGGCAGTGAGCTTGGCCTTGCCCTGACCTTGGGCACCCCCTCCCCAGGCTTCTGTCCCTATTTGCCATGTGATTAGGTAGAGGCAGACACGATTTCACTTCTATTACCAGTCCTTAAGCACGGTTCCAGTTGCCCTCATGCCCATTTCCACAGCTCGTCCTCACAGCAGCCCTGGGGACAGATCTGTCAACCCTGCGCTGTACATGTTTGTTCCAAATCCCAGACTCTGGAGTCAGAAAGACCTGGGCTTGCACTCAGCCTCTGGCAGTTCCTTACGGTGTGACTTTGGACAAGTCACTGCCCCTCTCTGAGCCTCAGTGTCCTCATGTGTGCAATGGGAGGATGTTTTGGAGAACTGATGAATGTTACGCTCCTGGCACATAGCAGGTGCTGGAACAGTGTCAACATGTCCTTCCTTTCCTCTCTGGGTCTCCGCTTCCTCCTCTGTGCAAAGCGGATCAACTCTGTCCTGCTTACAAATTGGCAGTAGGTGAGTGAATTCCCCAGTAAGATGATGCATGGGAAAACTCTTTGCAAAGGACACAGACGTCTATGGTGTGCCAGCTGTTGGGGGGCAAGTAAGCTGACAGCGAGTGGCAGGGAGCTGAGGCGCCCACTGCAAGGTACCCCCTGCTGTAGAGGGAGCGAGTAGGAGCAGGAACGGGAGGAAGGAGCAGCCTTGTGGCGAGAGTGGTGGTGTTCCTGGAGTAAGGAGGTAGAACAGAACCGTGCTGGCAGGTCCAAGCCAGACAGCAGACAGCGCTCCAGGTGCCCGCTGAGTGTCAGGGGCTGTGTGTATATTAGCTCTCTGAACTGGATTCTCCTTCCAGCCCTGAGAGAATGACATCCCCTGGAGCAGAGCTAGGATTCACATGTAAGTCCCCTAAGCCTGTGCTCTTGTCGCCCTATGCCGTCTGGTCCGCATGTATCACGTGGACTCTGCTTGCCTGATCTCATGTCAGCCTCAAAACCTGCAAGGTTGGTGTGTTGTCCCCACTTTACAGATGAGGAAATGGGCTCAGAGAAGTGGACGAATGTGCCCATCCTCCCAGAGAAGGGCTGAATGGAGGAGAGGAGGTAGAGCTATGGAACCCTTCCATTCCTGGCACGAATTGTCCAGTAGGTCCTGGTCATTCCATCCCTGCTGAGGACGGGAGAAAGACACATAGCAATACATATCAGGCAGTGAAGTTCCATTTAGCACTTAACTGCTTGTGTCTTTCCCTGTGCTAGTGCTGTGGGCAGACTCGCCCCTGCTCCCCCACCTTCCATGACTCCCTATTGCCCACAGCATAAGGACAGATTCCTCAGCCTCCTGTTTGAGACCTTTTGTGATCTGCCCCAACTGCCCTTAATGGCTGATTTGTTCGCCCCTTCCCAGGGCAGCAGCCAACCTGATCTTTCCCACCATGCTGCCTGTGTTTAGGCACTTACCTATGCCTGATGCCTTCCGTCCCCTTCTCTATCATCCCTCAAGGCCTGGCGCAAATTCCAACTACTCCCGAGGCTGGAGCTGGCCCTCCCTCCCCTCCCAGAACAGAACCCATCCCCACCCCACCCTCTCCTTGGCGTCCTTCCCGTATGGGGTGCCCTGTTCTGGTCCCAGCCCTCCTTATGTGACTAGCTACGTGTGTGTCAGTCTCCCCACCTGGACTGGGAGGTCCTTTGAGGAAAGGGGCCTCTTCCCAGCCATAGTTCTATCCCCAGAACTTAGCAAAAGCAAAGGGCAGGAGAGTTGTTGCAACAGAATGAAATATACCCAGATTGAACCAGGGGCCCACTCTGAAGGCTCTCTGGTCCAGGAAGAGGAGCACTGGCTTGGGCGTCAACAGTCTGAGTTTGAGGCTGGGTTTCCCTCTGGCAAGCTCTGTGACTTTGGCTAAGAGTAGGTGAGAAGGTGCCTGCAAAGTGCTGTGTGTCTGGTGCCTGGTGAGCCCTCAGTAAATGGAGGTTTTCGTTATCGGCACTGCTCGCAGAGATGAGGGGAATGTGTATGAGCCGTGGCTATCAGTAGCCCGTGTGAACTTGGGGTTGCTCACCCAGCCCTGTATTATCAGCACTTCCCTAGTGTAGGTCACTGGACCAGGCGGGGCTTGCAGCATCAGACTTTCCTGGGAAAGGGAAGAACAAGAGAATGAAGGGACAAAGTTATCTCAGGCAGAGGGCATGGTGTAGGCAAAGCCCCACAGGAGAGAAGGAGGAAGAGGTTCCTAGAGCTTAGTGGAGAGTAGCAGGCTGAAGGGATGGTGGATGAAGTCAGAGAGGGAGGCTAGAACTTGGTCATGGGGTTCCTTGAATTCCTAGTGTGGGGCTCGTATTTGATCCGATGGGCAAGTGGTATCCATGGATGGTTCTCAAGCAGAGGAGTGACATGAAGAAAGAAATGTTGAGAGTATATTCTGGTTAAGAGATGCAAAAGAGAAAGGAGGGGAACATACTGGTGGCAAGAAGGCGGGCATGTAGCCTATGGCAGGAATTCAGTTTCCAACCTGACCTGTGAAATGTTTTTTTTTTTTCCTCCTGTGGTGGTGGTACTGGGTGACTGTCAGGTCAGGACTGAAGCTTGGTGGAGGCAGTGTTCCAAATTCCTCAATGCTGAGCGCCAGCCCCATCGTGCAGAACATCCTGCCGTGGTGGAGGCTGGGTCTTCCGTGCAAGACACCAGAACTCTGGCCAGGCGGTGCCCAGTCCAGAGATCGCTTTGGGGGAGGGCAGGGGAGCGCCAGAGAGACCCAAGAAGTGCCTGAGTCAGATAACAGGTCCCCCAGGTGATTTTTCACAGGGTGAATGTTCCCAGCCACCTGCCCATCCCCCATGTTGAACCCGACAAGCTCAGACCTGGGGTGGTGGGTAGGTGGGTGAAAGCAGGCTTGGGATGCCTGATCATCCAGCCTGGGGGAAGAGAAGGGGAGGGGAGATGTCATTCTTCCTTCCTTCATTTATTCTGGCTACAGATGCTCATCAAGCACCTGCTGATACCATCCATGTTCTAGGCATTGGAGATAGAGAGATGCATCTAACCCATGCCTGTCTGGGGGTGGGGGGCTCATTTCCATAGGATTATTGCAGAATGAACAGTGACAAGTCAGTGTGGTCACTGATGGGCAGAGGGAAGCACAATTGGGGTCTGGCCCTGCCTGGGGAGTCAGCATGAGCTTCTCAGAGAAGTGACTCAAACCAAGCTATATCCTGAAGCATTCACTGGGGAAGAAAGGGGAGGGAGACCAGCTTGAAGGAGGGCTGGAAGCCCCGAGTCACCCCACCATGCTGCAGGACTGACCTAGGGGAAGGTGTGAGTAGAACTCAGGGTAGGTGTGGAAGGCTGCAGAGGGCAGGGATGGGTAGGCGGAACCTGACCAGGTGGGCTGCGGTTGATGTCCTGGAGCACATGGGAAAGCCCTAGCCGGTGGGACTAGACAGGGACACACTGTAGTGTCCATAGAAGAAGGACTTGTAACACTCGGAGCCATCCAAAGAGCGGGCAGTCATGTCTGATAGACAGAGGTTATCATTCTTAACAGAGAGAGTGAAGAATCACACACGAAAAGGAAAGAAGTTCACCCACAGGAAAGATCTGAGACCCCATAAAAGAAAAAATGAAAAAACATGGTCAGTCTCAGGAATGATCCAAGGAATACAAATTACAACAACCAGAAACTATATTTTGCCCACAACATTGGCCGCATTGCATAAAGAGAATGACAACAGGTGCTGTTGGGAGAATGTGGGCTCTTTCTTACGCTGCTGGCAGGGATGGAAAGGACACAGATTTGCGGAGTGTGGGGGTATGTGGCACATGGCAGCTCGTGGGGCTGTCCCCCGACTCTGCAAGTCCACGTGCAGGAACATATGCTAAGGAACAAACCAAGTATGCCACGATGGGCTTGCGGAAAGGGGGTTCACTGTGGCCTCATTTATAATGTGGAAAGAATCTCAACACCCAGCAACAGGACGTTGACTAAATAATTAGCCACAGTGGCAGGGGGGATGGTTTCGGGTGTGGCCATGGTGACCCCCTCTGATGGAATCAAATCCCCTTTCACCTGCCCTCCCAGCACTGCACACCTCTGCCTGGGAGTTCACGAAGTCCTGTCCTTTCACATTTACTTGCGAATCTTTTCTGTGGCTTGCTGCGTTCCTCATTAGACCCTAAATTCCCTGAAGGAAAGGACGATGTCTATTACGTTCCTTATTGTGTCCTCGGTGCCTCAGGTCTTGCAACACAACAGGCCCTCCACAAATAGCTGGCAAATCAATGATGGTCTGTCTTTTTTTATTGCCATAAAAGACACACAATGTCAAACTTGCTATCTTAGCACCTTTTGAGTGTCCAGTTAGTGCCGCAAAGCACATTCGGACTGTTGTGCGACCACACCCACTGCCCATCTCCGCCTTCATCAACATCATCTCCAGCTGAAACTCTGCACCCATCAAACATGAACTCCGTAAGCCCCCAGTGACCGCCACTCTCCTTTCTTTTCTTTTATAAACTCTCTCCTTTCCCCCTCATGCGCCTGAGTCTATGTTTATTGATGTGGAAAGATGTTTGTGATATAAAATTAAGAGAAAGAGAAATTATAAAGTAGAACACAGCAAACAATGTCAATTCCCCTCCCTCCTTGATTTTGTTTGGAAGAATCTTGTGCCCATTCTCAGGCGATGAATTATGATTGATCCAAAGCCAGTCATGAAAATCCTGTTCTCCACTGCTAGTCTGGCTAATGAGACCTGAAATGAAATTAGTTGGGGTCCCTTCTGAACAAGTTTTTGCTTTCCTGATGAAAATGCAGAAATGACTAGCTTTGCTGGTCTTGAGTACAGATGCAGTGGCTGGCGCTGCTGCAGCTCTCTTATCACCATGAGGGAAATGCCAAGAGAATCAGAGATCTTGGACATATGAACTAGTGAAACAAAATCAGCCACCACTGGTCTTCCAGTGAGATAATTTATGTGATATTTGTTCAGGCCACTGTATTTGCAGTTGAACTCACTCCCAAAAGATATAGAATACAATCCCATGTATATCTATGTGTAGCCATGAATAGAAAAAAATTAAAGAGATTATCTGTGGGTGACGGGATTCTTCTTTATGAAATATTTATACTGAACATGTAAATAATGATCAGGAAGTAACATTTTTACATTCAGAAAGCAAACAATGATGCTAGTTCTATTTAAAAAAAAAAATAAAATATTGGGCTTCCAGGAAGTAGGTCACTCCCTTCTGATCAGAGAATTTGAGGGAAGCCAATGACCGCCTGTGGGCATGCTGGAAAACAGATTCCAGCACGGCATGAGGGCCCTGACCTTGATCTACAAAGGTCCCATCTGAAGCACTGTGTTCTTCCAGCCTTATGAGGGAGTCAGGACAGACAACATAGTCCTGGGGAAACATGAAAACCTGATGCTCTATAAGGAGAAGGAAAGCGAGCAAGGTCCCCAGTGTGCCTGTGAGGGGCTGGAACTCACCCTCCTGTCCTCCCCCATTCCCAGACAGCCCTTCCAGCAGCCCCAAAGGCCCCACCTCTCCCTCTGGGCTTTGAGGCCAGACCCCGTATCCCTGTGTTCCTGGCCTAGGCATGTCCCCTGGCTCCCACAGGACACGTCCCTCCTCAGCCTGTGATTTGGCCCCCAGGCTTTCTCCCCTGGTGGGTCTGCCCAGCAGGTTCTCAGCCAGGGCCGGGCAGGGTATGGGGTGAGTGGTAGGAAGGGCAGAGCTGGGGTCTGTGGCCACAGCCCCAGGAAGAAGGGGCAGCTGTGTGGCCTGCAGCTGGGGCTGACAGGCAGCACCTGTGTTGGCTATAAACACAGATGCACACCGAGTGGCACTGCTGCCTTCCCGAAACACACCCGGATGATCTCTGTGAATGTGACCCTTGGGAGAAGCAGAAGAAAGATGGAGAACATGCCAGAAGAGAATGAGAAGGAAACATACGCCAAGGGACTTCTGTTGTTTCTCTACTTGGCAACGGTCCCCTGGGTCACCGCTGTGCTGCATGGAGACGTGGGCTGTCCTGACAAATGGGGCTGTTCTTATCCTTGCACGCAGGTCCCCTCGTGCCATCTTCAGCTCCGGGGGGCGGGGGGGAGGTAGTGCTGCCAAAGACGGGGGGAAGGAGAGCAGGGCGCAGAGACGCACTCTGGGGGAGGTAGGGGTCACTTAAGGACAGCAGGGGCTTTCTTTCTGGGGTGGTGGTGGGGGAGGCTGGAATGTCAGGATGGCTTGTGCCCGTGTGGGCTCCTGGGTTGACTCCGGATGTTAGCTTTGACGCTGTCTGCTTTTCTCCTTTAGAATGGGGTACAACAGTCCAGAACATCTCTTGTCCCTAGTGACTCCCATTCTCCTCTCTCTCTCCCTTCCCGCCTCCTCCTCCTCTCCGCTTCCTTCACCTCCTTGGGGATAATGCTCAGACCATCTACCCGGGCCTCCATTTTCCCAGTCAACACACCAGGATGCCGGTCCACCCCACCCCACCTCTTCCCACCTTTGATCTTCCTGCCTGAAGACCATCCCATCCCTTATTCCCTGTGGGATCTTCCCCAGCCTGCTTCCTCACCCCTGCAATGCACGCCCTGGTGAGGGTGGGGAGGGTCAAGGTGGTTCCTGCTGTGTGAACTTCAGGGCTTTTGACCACCCAGGCCCAGATGGCTGCTCTTCCCGCATCATTAACGCCCCGACCAGGAGGTGATGGAAATATTTCGGCCTGGGGGTGAGGGCCAGTGGTTGGGAGCTGCCCATAGCACATTCTTCCCAGTCCCCACCCCAACCTGCCTGGGCCCCTGGGGCTGCTGGGGTTTCTTTCCCTGTACCCTAGACCTCAGGGCACTTGATGTGGACTGGGTACAGGCATTTGGGGTCTTTTGGGTATAAACTGATAATACATTGGGTATTTGTACGGAGGGCTGGGGCTACCTGCCAACCATTCACTCCCCTCCCTCCATGTGAGTCCTCTGTGATGAACCCCCCCTTTTTGCTTGTGCTTTGAGGACATCAAGCATTTGGCCTAACATCTCCTTGGACAGAATGGAATTACTGTCACCATTTTCCTTATGAGTACACTGAGGCTTGGAGAGGGGCAGTGACTTGCTCACAGTCATACCACAGGTTTAGTGGTAGAGCTGGGATTAGAACCATGTTCTGGATCCCAGCCTGGGGTCTTGTTCCATCTGCCTCCCAGGCCTGTCTGTTCTGGGAGTACTGCCTGGAGGAGGCAACTCTGAGGCAGGTCTCGAAAGACATGTTAAGAGTTATCAGTGAAGAAACCCACGCCCTCTAGCCCTTCACTCATCTCTGCTTAGAGGCTGGGAAGGTCACTCCAGAGGGGAACAGCATGTGCAGAGGTACGGGCCAGCCTGGTGGCTATGGGATGGCATTGAGTGGCCTGGATGACTGAAAGCCCTGCTACATTTTCAAGGAGCAAATCTGCAGTTCCACACTTTGGAAGGCCTCAGAATCTCCTGGTGGCCGGGTGGGGGTGGGGATGGGGCTTATGAAATGCAGATTCCTGGCCCAGGCCTTGGAGATTCCGGGTCAGTCAGAGGAATCTGCATTTCCTACAGCCTGGTCCCTTGACCCCACCCCACAGTTCTGACACAGGTGGTTCCTGGGCCTGTGTCGAGGACAGAGCTGTGTGCAGGGGTGAGGGTGGGGCAGAGGTGTGGCAGGAGCCCTGGGGTCGGTGGCAGGGGCTGCACCCTCTTGGACCTTCCCCCATCTGTAGGTGAAGCTCTTCCACCCCTTCCCTTCCCTTCCCTTCCCTTCCCTTCCCTTCCCTTCCCTTCCCTTCCCTCCCCACTTTTCTCCTGAGCTCTTATCACCACCTCCAAAATTGTACATTTGACCTCTTTGTTTATTACCTTCTGAAAGAGTGAGGGGTACATGAGGGCAGAGGTTTGTCTCTCTGGTGTGCTGGTGTGACCCCACATCTAGCGCAGTGCCTGGGACATGTGTGGTGAGATCAGGGCCTTTTGTTCTGTTCTGTTTGTGTTTATTTCTCCCTCCCATGGAAAAGATCTGAGTGTGTGTGGAGGCCGGCAGGAAACGGGGACAGCAAGCCTTGGTGTGCACGAGGTGGAGACAGAGAATGCCAGAGAACGGTTCCTGGAGGAGTCTGGGGGAAAGCCGGGGGGCCCCTCGACCCGCTGGACATCTCCTCCCTTGAAGCCCGCAGGGAGAGAGCTGGTGTGCAGAGAGGCGGTGGATGAGATGCGTGTCCCCGGCCTCTGTGTTCCCCATGACCTGGCAGCTAAGGGACACCCCTGGGAAGAGAGGAATGTGTGGAGGCTCGTGGAGTATGATGGGTCTGGTGTGGCTCCTGAGCAGGGGCTTCGGGAATGGGTGAAAAACGCCCTGAGGCTGGCACTCTGGTCAGGAACCTCTTCTGTTCAGAACCTCCCAGGACAGCCCCTCCCACCCGCTCCCTCCCCCACAGGAAGGGGTCCTCAAGAGACACTGAAAACCAGCCTCCTGTCCCAGTGCCCCGGGCTGGGCCATGCCCTGCTCCCTGACACCTCATTACAGCTGGATTCACAAATCTGGAATTGGCTCCTCCAGGAAGCCTGCCTGGATTCCAGTGTCCATCTACGGAGCTCCCACGGCACCTAGCCTGCTTCTTCCTTGGTGTGACTGTCTCCTCCTGCTTTTCATTAGTAAGGGCTGTCCTCTTACCTGCCTCCCTGCGGGCTTGCCAAAGACGGGGGGCAGGGTCTGATTTGTCTCGGGAGCTGAAGCCAGCCACCAGCAGTAGTCCTCTGGCTTGGCCTGGGCCACAGACCTTGGTTCTTCACGCCGTGCACTGGGCGCCCCCTGCTGGCCAGTCTGGGCACAGCCACTGCTCCTGAGGGGCCTTGTTCCCTGGGCCCATCCCTGCCCTCCCTAATGCCTTCCTTCCTCCCTTCCTGAAACCCAGCCCTGTGCCCTCAAAATCCTGTCCTTTCACAGCAACCTCCTTGCCCTCGAATGTCTGTCCGAACGTTCCTTCCCCTTCTTGCTCTACCTAGAGTCCCCTTTGCCCCCAAGGCCACTATGCCCTCCCTTTCCTCTCCCACAGCCTGAAGTAGCCTGGGACCCCTCCCTTTCCTCTCCCACAGCCTGAAGTAGCCTGGGACCCTCCTTGCTCTTCAGAGTGCCGCCCTTCTATTCTCCATAAATGTCGGCCCTGAGGCTCCTGTCACCAGATGACAGCCCTGTGTACTGAAGGCTTAGCTCATGGTCACCCTCTCCTGCTGGGATGATTCCAGCAGGCACACAGGTAACCCTCTGGGGGTTCTGGACTTCCAGCTCCTCCCCTGCGAGACCTTGCCACACGCTGTCTGTTGTGCAAAGTCGAGACTTTGCTTCTACCTGCAGTTGCATCTCCTCCAGAACCTCAGTGTTGGACGTCCACTTTTTTTTTTTTTTTTAAGGATTTTATTTATTTTATTTGAGAGAGAGAACAAGCAGTGGGAGCAGCAGAGGGACTTGATCTCAGGACCCTGGGATCATAACCTGAGCTGAAGACAGAGACTTAACCGACTGAGCCACCAGGGGCCCCACCGACACCCCACTTCCTGGTCACCGCTTCCCCTTTTTCTACCTCACTCCCAACTCCCACTTTGTTCGACACCTCCCACACCTACCATCTGCTGATGCTGCCAGCTTGTCCCCCCTGCCCCCTCCCACCTCCTCACCTGTCTCCCTGGCTGAAACTTTCCAGGCCAACCTTGTATCTGCCCTTGCTCCCCTGCTCCACACCCTCGCCCTGCTCTGTGTTGTCCTCAGTGGGCGAAAACCCAGCCCTGCTTACACCCAGCTGCCCGCCAGCTCTGCCCCCGCTCCCAGGCGGCCAAACACAACAAGAACGACACAGATGTGCTTTTTGGCTTCACTTCATTAGCCACCCCAGACCTCCGGGGGCGGGGGCGGGGGAGGAGGTTGTCCCACAAACCCACGTTTTCTAGCCCTTCAGTCGTCTCCACTTATTTTATTTTATGTATTTTTTTTTACAGCTGAGAAAACAGCAGCATGGAGAGATTGAAGGACCGGCCTCAGAGCACATGCCCCTAAGCCCTGGGAGATGATGCCTTGCCCCACGATGCTACACCATGCCTTCTTCCTCCTCAGACCTCCTCCCCCAGCCTTCTTTTCAGGGGATGCCTCACTTCTTTCTTCAGTGAGATCCAGATGCAAGAGGAACCTCCAGCTCCTGCCCCATATTGACCCGGCTACTTGCATGGGTGCCCCACACCTCAACCCGCTCATCCGTTATGAGAATAGTGTCTGGGCCCTGCCTTAAGGACAAACCCTCTGCTTGTGCACCAGAAAACGCCCCTTCTCACCTCCCACCGAAAAGTTCCTATGCCTGCACTGCCAGCTTGTCCCTCGTATGTATCATGAGCATGTTCTAGTAGATTCCATCTAGGGAAAAAAAAAACCCTTTCTTGGCCTCATACTCCCTTCAGTCGTAGGCCATTTCCCTGCTCCCCTTATAGGACAGTTCCTTTAAAAAGCTGTTTATTCTTGCTGGCCGTCTTAGTTCCTTTTCCTGCATTCCTTCTAGAACCCTCTTCATCAGGCCATTCTGTGTTCCTAAATCTCTGTGTTGCTTAATCTAATCACCAGACGCCGTAATTGGATCTGCCGAATCAATTTTCTGTCTTTACCTGCAGGACTTATGGGCTGCTTTTGACCCAGCTGGCCACTTTCTCTTCCTGGACATTCTGTCTTGGTGACATCTGCCAGTCGGTGGCTCTGAACATCGTCAGTATGCTGGGGACTCCTCTGCCCGGGCAGAGAGCTATCTGCAATGACCTCCTGGTGACATCCTCTTTGCTCCACACTACAGCTCCTGGAGCAGAGGGGAAAGTTCTACCGCTAATGGCTAATGGATACCTGCGCAGTGGCTTCTGCCCCAGCCCCTGTGCCTGAGTGTGCCAGGATGGGCGGAGAGGCGTGGCCCTTAGGGTTGCCTGTGCCTTCCCTTAGCTCTCCTTTCTTCAGTCTGGCTACCTGCCCCAGTACTCAGCTCTAAGCCCCCCTGCCTTGTTCCCTGAACCTTTCACCTTCTAGAAGGACTTTGAGAAGGACGTTGCTGGGATGAGAAAGGCCATTGTACTGGTCTGCTTTCAAGCCCCTCAGCCCCTGTCAGGAGGCTGGAGATAAAAATAGGAAGTCACTTAAGAACTAAGCAAGAAGGTGACGTATTTAGGCAGACACTAAGTACAGGCGTTCACAGAGGCGTTGGCGGGTTAAGGAGCCCACGGGAAGCTAGCTGCCTCTCGGACCTCTCAAGCTGGAGTTTCTTTGGGAAAGCCAGCTGGCCCCGCCCACAGGAAGGGGATGGTATCGCTGCCCTGGGTGGGCGGTCTGTCTGGCCTCTCAGCACGGCCAGCCAGTGGCTGGCAGGGCCTGGGCCCCTGCCGGTGGCCTTCTGGGAAGACACCTGCCTCACTCTCTAGCCTCACGTCCCGAGGCAGGTGTGGACGCCACTACCCCCCAGAATGGAGGGGGAGGTGGGCAGGCACGAACACTGTGGGCTTCATGTGGTGTTCTCCTGGAGGCTGAATAGCCTGGCTTTGGAGGATGTCATCAGATACCCCAACACAGGAGCCTGGGGTGAGGAGGGACTTGAACTTCCACCATCCTAGTCTATGAACAGTGCTGTCCTCAACGCTGCCCTCCACTACCACATAGCCACACCCCTGTGCCCTGGACCCTCTCCCTCCTGAATCCCCCAACCCCATGACCTTGGGCCCTCCTTCTCCTCTCCTCTGGGTCAACACCATCACAGGCTTAGCCTCCTCCCTGCCTCCCCCTGCTCCCAGCTGGGGCTGGAATGGAGACCCATGCCCGCTGCTACCCGGGAGGCCACGTCCTCAGAGCTAGGAGGTGTCCCGGGCTCCTGGCACCGCTGCCTTCACCGGGCTGGCCCAACGCCAGGGCCTGACTGCCCGGTGTGAAGGCCAGGTCTCCCGCTTCATCCCATGGCCCTGGGCATGTGGCTTCAGCTCTCAGCCTCTGCCCTCCTCCCAGGAGGACCTGCCTCGTGGGCTGCCATGAGATGGGAAGCTCCCCACACACAACATGGGAGGCCGTTCAGGGAGGGACTCGGGGCAGGAGCTAAAAGTGGAGCTGACACTGGGTTCCAGGGCTCTGCCGGGCAACAGCAAGTTACCTCACCTCTCTGTACCTCAGGTTCCTCAGCCACGAAATGGGGATGATGGGTGCTAAGCACTTAGTGAGGACTATACAAACGCTAGCTACCATTATCATTCTTTGCTCTGAAGTTCATGCTCTGATACGGGTAAGTTATGAGCGGGCTCCTTTGTGTGGAAAACATGCCTGGGGCAGGTAGCAGGAAGTCATGGAGGTGCGGGGGATCCTCGCAGGGGGTCCAGGGATAGGGCCCCTCCAGCTGGGAGGAGGCTGAGCTGTCCTGCTTGGCTGGAGCATCAGGTGTCCTGGGGAGAAGCTGGGGAGATGGCAGATGGTGGGCTCAGCTGACTCTCAAGCATGTAGATGCTGGGGAACCACTGAAGGTTTAGGAGGAGTGTGACGAGGGGCAGTGATGAGTTAGGAGCCGGCTCCAGGAAGAGCGGGCTGGTGGAGTGTGCAGGATGGAATTGCCGTGGAAAGAAGAGCCCGGTCAGGTGATGGGGGCCCTTGTCCAGAGGAGAGGCGGGAACTCTCCAGAGGTCCTATGGGTCACTGACCATGCTCCTCATTGGGGTCCAGGCTTGGTGGAAAGTCCGTGGTGTGCTGGTTACTCTCTGCCTCGGGAACACCGAGCAGGTAAGCTCAGGGGCATGTGCCAGGTTAAAATCCTGGCAGCCACAGAATCTTGCTCCCTATGAAACACACTCGGAGAGTTAAGGGAACTGCACCCTGCACACGCTGAGTGACTTCCCCAGGGCCCTGCGGTGAGGATACAGGGGGCTTCTAGTGAAGGTGACCCTAACACGCCCTGCCCCCCATGGGGCACTGGGCGGGGCTGCACTTTTGTCGAGTCCTTATTTCATCCTCTGGGCCATCCTGTGAGAAGGCGTGGTCACTCTTTCCAGTCTACAGATGGGCAAACTGAGGCTTGGCATAGCTGAGTACCACCTTCCAAGGTCTTGTAGCTGGGGATATGTCTGACTCCCAGGCCCGAGAGGGGAGGCCCCAGGTGCCCCGGAGAGGCATCAAGCTTCCCCTTGGACTTCTGCTTGGGTGGGAGCCTGGGGGAGCTCCTTGTCCTGGTCCATCTCCGGATGGAGAGGAGGCAGTGCTTGCCCTCAGAAACTAAAGCTCAGAGAGACTGAATGGCTTTCTCATGGTCACACAGCAGGCCAGTGGCAGCGCTGAGAACCCAGGAGCTGTGTCACTCAGGTTAGTGTAGCTCCTACATTGACTTGTTTCTGGATTTCCCAGGTCAGGCCTCAGCCCCTAAAGTGATGAGTCTGAGGGTGGCAAGGAGAGACAGAGGGTCCCCCAGCCTCCAAGGGTCTAAGCTGCTCTCCTCTGCCCCAGGCTCCCACGGGGAGGAGGACCTCGGCCCCCCAGGAGGCCCCACCAGCGTGTGGCCCACATCCATGATTCTTGCCGCCCCACGCGGGGCACAGCCAGGAGGCACAGAATCTTGAGGCCCATGGAGAAGGTGACAGGGCCTGTGGGGGCAGGAGGAGCCTGCAGGATGGGTGCCCGGTGCCCCAAGGGCTGGCCTGGGTCTACCCCCTGCAGCTTTTCTGGGTGGCTCTCAAATATCTGGGCAGAGGTTTATGGGGAGGATGCTACCTGGAGCTTTTGCATCTGTGTGTGTGTGTGTGTGTGTGTGTGTGTGTGTGTGTGTGTGTGTGTTTGGGTGTGGCTGGGCCAGTTTTCGCTTTTGTCCAGATGAGTGAGGTTTGCTATCTAGCGTGCGTAGCTATCACAGAGAACGAGGCAGGACTTTCCAGTGCTTTCCTTGCTGAATCTGTGGACTGGAGCTACTGGGGTTTATTCAGGGCCAGGAGCCCCACTGCATTTTAGGACCAGAGCGGACCTGCTGGGACCCGGGGGAGGGGACAAGCGAGCGGAGGGCTGGGGGTGGAGGAGCAGCCAATGCGGCCAGCAAGGCCAGGGAGGAAGAGCTGAGAGAGGGCACGAGTGCCCCCAGGAAACCTCAGTGCAGAAGCAACTCCAATGGCAGCTCCCTCCTCTCCTTTAAAAAGCCACAGGGAGCCTCTTAAAAGGAAGCCCTGGGTGGTCTGCTCTTAAGTGCGCTCCGAAAAGAAGCTTTTTAGAAGCACAGAGCATGGCCTGGATGGCGCATTTCTGGAGGGCAAGGGCTGTCTCAGGTCCATAGGCTGGGCACACACTGAGTGAGGGCTGTGGGGTACCAGCATTGTCCCCGGCACTAACCCGACTTCTTTCCTGGAGTGTGCATTTTCGTGGGGGAGAAGAACAGTAAACAAAAACGTCATATGGAGTACTTAAAAGATACAGTGGAGAAAAATAAAGCAGGGAAGGGAATGTTGGGTGGAGGGTGCTCAGGAGAGGCCTCACTGAGAAGGTAGAGGGCATCACAGGGAAAGAACAGTGTTGCGGCAGCGGGAACAGCCAGGGTAAAAACCCTGACGTGGTAGGAGCGTGCCTGGAGGGCACCAGGAGCAGACGGGAGGCCCGTGGGAGGGGGAGCCCATTGAAGCGGGAGGACTAGAGAGGGCACAGGACCAGGTAAGGTGAGGCCTGAGAGCCACAGTCGGGACTTGTGGATATAGTACTGAGTGAGCTGGGAGCCCCGAAGGGTTCTGAGTCCAGGGTCAGGGTGGGGGTGTGTGCTCAGGAAATGGGGTGTCTGACCTGGTGTAGACAGGTTTATTTTGGCTTCTGGCGTGGAGGAGTTGTGGGCTCTTTCCCTGGGAGAATGTGACCACTCAGCCTGAGTCACCCTGTCCCCAAACCTATGCTGAATGGGAGGCATCTGACATTCCCCCACTTACATGCACGGGGCAAGCTGTGCTCAGCTCCTGGGCAGAATGATCCCGAGGGCTCCCTGAAGGAGGCAGTCATCCTCCCGCGGGCGGACACTTAAGGGCCGGAAGGGGAAGTGAGTGTGAAATGGGCAGATGGGTCATCACCTCCTGCCCCCTGATCAAGGAGGATATTTTCCATACTGTGGGGGTGCCAGCTGCTAGGCACTGACAGGGGCGATATGCTTGCCCAGGTCTGGCTGGTGGTTCCAGACGGCCAAGGTACTTCTCCACCCACATTCCCACAGGGTTTCAGAGTAGCCCTGGGACAAAGGCAGGGTCTATTCTACCCATTGGATAGATGAGGACATTGAGGCCAGAATGAACCCCTGGGTGGCTGCCAGGAGACCTGGGTTCGAGTCCCTGCTCCTGTGGAAGGATCTCCATCAGTGTGGTGGACTCATGGGCTCTCCCAGCCTTGCTGTTAGGGCTCACAGGGAAGATAGCTTTTGTTGACGAAATCCTGAGCTCTCATACCCATTCCTGAGCCACTGGTGACTGCAAGAGATCCAGTTGGAGGTGGGAGACCATCCCAGGTGCTTGAGGGGCTGGCCTGTGCTTCTTCCAGCAGCCCTCTTCGTGCTCAGGTGCAGGCCTGGCTGTACGCCCAGTGTGGCCGGCGGGAAGCAGCCCCCAGGGCCAGCTTTGTAGCTTGCAAGGGGAGCTGTGGAGCCTGCACCTCTTCTCACCCAGCCCTACCCTGCACAGGACACACTACCATCCACGCTTTGGGGAGGAAGCTACTGGGAACCTGAAAGGGAGACCTGCCAAGCCTCAGGGCCAGGAAGGGAGGTGGGGCCCATACATAACCCAGATTTGCCTGTAAAACCAAGCCTCTTTGTTACAGCATGAGAGGGGAACCGCCATCTTTATAGGTAAATTTCTAGGGCCCAGAAGGGGCACACAGGCCTGAGGCAGCACTGTGAGCCAGGACGGGGCACTGGGTGAATGGTACTGGCTGTTCTCCATGATGGGGGTGGGGGGAGCTGGGGGCCTCTGAGAGCTGGAGGGGGGCAACTCTCCCTCCCTCCTTGAGCTCCCCACGCCCCCACCCAAGCAAATAAAACCGAGCATTTATCTATTTGGTCTGTTTGCAAACTGCTCTCTCTACTGCTTTTTTAATAGCAAGAAGTTTTTCTAGACTTCTGTTTTGCTTTTGTAACTATACGGTGGCTTTTTAAAATAAAAACAACTTGGTTATGACTCTTAGGTCTGAGTTTGACGGTCTAGGATGACGCCTTGTTTTTACTAGGCACTTGATAAAAATCTGTGGAATGGTTGAGTAAATCAGGTATGGGATGAGCACTTAGGTCTGCTTTCGGATAAAACCTGTCTTCCCTGAGCCCCTAGGTGGTTGCCCACCCCCCCTTTGGTAACCGGTGCCCCTGTGGCGTTCTCGATGCTCTCCCCTCCACGTCCACTGCCAAGCTCTGGTTCCTTGTCTTTTTCATTCTCTTCTCCCCATGGCACAGAGTCAGTTTATGGAGTAAGACAGTTCCACAAATGCCCAGTGCTTCTGTAATGAGTCAGTACTATATCCACAATCACTTCTCAGGACTGGAAATTATGAAGTCTCAGTCCAGTTTGCATCGTTAATTACCCATTCAACACGGGACCTCTGGCCTCTCAGAGTTGGCGAGTGCAGCTCTCTTAAGCAAGGCCTATTTCGAAGCAGCCCATACCCATATAAGGGAATCTGCCTGCAAAACAAAAATCCTCCCAAATTGCATTTTCTGACATTTTAGCATCATGGAGAGAGTTCAAGAACTGCCCAATGCTAACAGCCTGAATGCCAGAAAAAAACCCGTGTCTATGCCACAGGCGCCTTGGCCCGCTACGTGGTGCTGGACATGGCCTCCCTTCCCCAAGAATCAGGTGCCCATTCATGAGACAGCCATACCCTGACCGCTCCAGGACTGAGAGAAGGGAACTACTTGGGTCTTGCCTATGTTAGCAGGTGGTCACTGCGAGTGGGAGAGGTATGGGTGTGGGCCACAGGAGAGGAAGGTTTGGGGCAGCAAACACGGGAGTCATGTGCACACACCCAGGACATTAGGAGCAAGACGGAGACCTATGAGCCCACAGGAAGCCTGGGCTCGGAATCCTTATCCAAAAGGAAAAAACCACAAAAGGCTTAGAAAACCCAACACCCCCAATTATTAGAGGGGCCTGACTCCCATTATTAGCGCCAAGTTCCAAAAGCTACCCCAGAGCCATTTCGCACCAGGCCCCGGGCCCACGGAGCCCCTCCCCGCACTGTAGAGAAGGTGGTCAGCTGGACTCCAACTTTAGATTTTTGAAAAATTTATTTTATACCCTTAGAAGCTAAGAACTCTGCCACTCATGAACCAAATTTAGGATTAAGATTCTCCCCTAGTTTATCTACTTCCTTTTGAAATTTTATAAACAAGATTTTGTACATAAGAGGTAGCAGAGGAAAATTCCAGTCTGCTTGTTCCAAGCTCAAAAGGTAACTGCACACATCTCAATGTTAGCAGGGAGGGTGGGGCAAGACAGGGGAAGTCCGAGGACACGATGCTCTGGGTCCTACCGTTTCTTCTAGTTGCCAGTGACCGTGTGAGTACTCCAGAAGTCGTGGGCAAGATACCCGCTGGGCTGCTCGTTTGTTTTCCTTCCCAGATGCCTCCGAGGGGCAGACGCGGCACCCTGCGGTGGGCCTCGCGAAGGGAGTGTCTTGAGAACACACAGCATTGAGTTAGTTGTGCAATTCCTACTCGATGTGCAGACCATTTTGAAAGATTTATAAAAACATCTTCGTCCAAAAAATTGGCAGTAAAAATGACAACTCTTCCAAGGTAAGCCTGTCTTAACTGTCACTTTGTTGTACATTAAAAAAAAGTCATCAGCAGGTTAGCTGTAGTCTGCAGCCGCTGGAAATCAAGTGGTTCCTGGCAAAGAGGAGGTGATGGTCATTGCAGCAACAACACAATCAAACTTAACCAGAGCGTATGATGCAGAGTAGTGACGGGTGATCCTGATGGAGCCTTACAGTGAGGACGGCAGGTGCCGGGGGTGGTGGGAGGCGTTGTTTCCATAGGAAATAAGGGACTAGAAGTGGCAATTTCACTCCTGAATTTGGGCTCCTGAGAGTGCAGCTGGCAGCGATGATATCCCAACACAGATCATCACTGGCATTTCAAGGTCATGTCCTACACAATCGTTCTGTGAGGATGGGGGTGGAGAGAAGACTGGGCGGGGGGGGGGGTGCTAGGGAAAACAGGACATGGGAGTACTGAGGAACTCAAAATCAATTTTAAAACATCACATTTGAAATTTCAAGAACAGCAGAACCATGTACAATTTGCCAACTCCTTCTGACCAATTCTCTAAGGGCGCAGTTCTGCTCTTAAACGCCGCCCCCTCTGCACGGTGTCCTTGACAAAGGCCATCGCGAGGCTGCAGGGGCTGTAGGCACACGTGCGAACTGTGGTTTGGCTGCCGTTACCTCACGTTCGGCAGCGAAGGGGCTGGGGCTGGAGTGCACAGCGGGCGAGAGCGGTCTGTCCTGTCGCGCGTCCACACAATGCGGAAGCCACCAAAAAGGCACTTTGGGGCTGGCCACGCCTCTTTGACTTGGCAAATCTAACCGACAGGGGCAACCTGGCACTTCCTAAGCTTCCACACAGTTCCTTAGTTCCATCACGGGGAGTTGGAAACAAGGCAGAACACATAACTAAAGGCAAAATGGGGCAGAAAATGGGTGTAGAAACTCAAAATACAAAATGTACAAAATACATGAAATCCATTGGCATATCCCCTGTCCCCTCTGGAGAAAGGGAAGCTGGTATCTAATTTGAAGTATGTGGATGGTGACCATACTTGGGAAATACCAACAAAATGGACAGTTGTTCAATTACTTTCTGGTTATTTCTGGGAAAACAAATCTTGTCTCTTTTGGTGTTCATTAGTCAAGTTGAAGAGAAACAAAGTGTCAAGTTCCTTCTCCGCATTAAAATTACTACAACTCACAGAGCAGCGTTTCTCAATTCAAATATTTAACCTCATATACAAACAGTACCAAGGGTTTTAGTAATTATATTTTAAGCAAAAGCAAATGATTGCGGATCACATGATTTAAGACTACAGTTTATTCAATATGTCTCCAAGCATTAAAAAGATGATTTTATGAAGTCAAACTCAGTAAGATTATAATTTAAAGTGCTTTTTATTTTGCTGTTTTCCAAATTTGGGGAAAAATTCCGTAACTTCTTTAGTGACTGATGTCGAAGAATGCACCTTGTATTTCTGGAGGACTTTTTTTTTTTATTGCTCTTTTCAACCTCAATTATATCAGAAATGTATGTTAAAGAGCGTAATAAATTTCCCAATTTTTGATCCTGGTAACATTTCATCCAGATCCAACTTTATGCCCAGGGCTTCATCCTGACCCGTCTGAAATTCTATACAAATAGGGAGACATATTAAATACAAAGGTCTGTGTAAACGGAGTTCTTTAACTACTACTTTACAATGAAAAGGAATTTTATCACCTATCTTTACATCATTTTAAATTGGATATTCCTAGTCAATGTTACTGCAAGATTAAAAATTTGCCCCCACATATCTAAAGGCAGCTTGCTTTTTTTTTTTTAAATATAAAAACGAAAGGAATTTCTTTTGTAGCATGTAGAGAAAGCAACAGCTTTACCCCATTCATTCTCGTATGTTTGAATAACAAAAAAGTCTGCCATGGGCTTTATTTCCTAGAATCTCCATAGAAACATGAATCCCCGTGTGAACCGGCCCGGGGGCCGCTGATCCTGGGGCAGGAGTTCTCCCACGGCCAATCAGCTCCTGAACCTTCTCCAGGGGCCAAGAGTGCCTCCTTTAAAAACCACGCTCCTCTGGGATCACAGCGGGCTCCCTAGTCCAAGCTGCAGGCTCTTCTAAAGGGCTCAAGGGTGAGAATCTGATTTCAGAACAGCGCTGAGCACCTGGGAACCAAGCTGTGACTCCTCACTGTACGCTGGGCATGTTTGTTCCTTTAGGGATCCACGTCGTCAAGGTCACTTCTCAACTCGCCTATCATCATGGGGGACTCTGAACCCTTTGAGAAAGAGAAGGAGGTTCACTTCATGTACAGTAAAGTTAGAGAAAAGCTTCTCCATGCCCGCTGACCTGTGTTCGGTAAACGAGTGCATTTAACAACAGAAGACTTATTGAAGGGTAATAAAACTGAGCTCTAAGACCTTATACCTGACAGTTCCCGATTATGCAAACTCTGATTTCCATGTTCTCCCACAGTCACCGAAGGCACCCAGCGACCTGCCTCAGGTGACTGGGCTACCAGGCAACAGGGCTGCAGCGCATGTGCAGGGCTCCATCGTGATGGAGTGGCTGCTGCAGATGACTCTGAGTCACTCCTGAATTCTGCTTCCGTCACCAGCTGTGTGGTGTTTGGTTTACACGCTAATAAAGTTCTGAATGCCTGCCATGTGTCCTGGGACTGATCTAGCTGGCGGTGGGGGTGGGGAAGGAATAGGGACTCTTTACGAAAGGACAGGTAAAGGTGAGTGGGAGATAGATTGGGGGCGGGGGGAGTGGGGGAGGCCCAAGGTGGAAGTTAAAAAGGGCATTTGATAAACTACAAGAAGGCCACTGGTGTCTGGAAGTCAGAAAGAAGGCAGGGGCCCCCTCAAGCAAGACCGTGAAGATTCTGGCCTTTACCCTGACAGCAATAGAAAGCCATAGAAGGTTTAAGCAGATGAAGTAGAGGGAAGCAAGAGCGAGGCAGGGGCTTCTCAAAAGCCCCAGGACACCAAGGTGCTTAAGACAATAGAACAGATGCCCGGAGAGATTTAAATGGTCAGCCTGGCAGGACCCTGAATGGACTGCAGTGTGTCCAGGGCACAGGGCGCCACTGATGACAAGGACACGGGCAGAGACCCGCTCAGGTGGGAGTGGATGGAGGCATCGGGCACAGTGGGTGTGAGCTGTCTTTGAGGAACGGAGCTGGGTTGTATTGAGTGGCACCCGTAAGAATCAAGTTGGTGGAGATGGAGAAAGAACGGCCGGGGAGGGGTGGGCTGGAGGAGGGCTGGGAGACTGAGATGCCGTGGAAGCCCCGGGAAAGAGTGTTTCTAGAAGGGAGGAGTGGCCATCAGGGTCAGATTCTGCTGAGTGCTCCACTACCATAAGGCCTGAGAAGCCTACTTGTCACAGGGCAGGGATCCAGCTGGGAAGAGGTTGAAGGAAGAGCGAGAGGGAAGAAACTGCAAGTCTGGACAATTCTTTGGAGAAGTCTGGCTGTGAAGAAGAGGAAAGAAGGCAGGGCATAAGAGGTAAGAAGAATTTTTTTTAAAGGATGAAGGAGAACGGAGTGTGTCCAAATGCTGTGGGAGGTGTTGTACAGACGGAGGGGATCAGGATGTGTGTGTGTGTACACATGTGTGTGCACCCACACTCTCATGGACTGAGTCTGGCAGCTGCAGGAGCTCCTGTTCTACAGCCGTTATGTTCTCTACAAACAAAGCATGTGAGGAGGTAAGCTGCTGAGCAGCACCCTGGGTTAAACTGCGTCACAGTGCTGCGCGCCTCCGCATCCCTTCTGGAAAGTCAGGGTGGCAGGGACCTCATGGGGTGGTTGGGAGGATCTAAAAGGTTAAAAAAGGCACACACGACATCAACAAGACTCATTTAATGAGGTCTCTGTGCCAAGCACCGTGGCAAACTCCAGAGAAGGCCACCCTCACGGCACATGCCATCACGGTCACGGCACATGCCATCACGGTCACGCCTGCTTCACCAGTGTATGTTGTGGATATATCTCATTCCTTTTTCCACTAGATGGAGCAGTACTGAAAAAGTATATATATTTAAACAAGCTTAAAGGTATTCCCGCAAGTGGGTATGTCAATGGCCCTTCAAGTGTCTGTGTTTCCAGGAAGGCTGATGAGAGCCAAAGATGGAGGGAGTGATTTGTGGCACCCGGGCAGAATGAAGAGAACCCGCCAGGAGGAATGCTGCTGCATCCGGGCTCTATCGGGCCCACCTTCGAGGCGCTGCCCACCAGACACTGAGGTGAGAGCCCTGTGGTAACTTTACTCGGCAGCACTGTTCCACTCTGGAAGCACACTGCTGTCTGGACCACGGACCACGGACCACGAGGTGGGGGCGGGGGTGGAGGGCTGGTATCTCCTTTTCTCCTTGGTTATGGAAATCATTTTTGGAAAACTTCAGAGCAGGTGGGGCCCTTTCCCACAAGGACATGGGCCCAGCTATACCTGTTGTAAATGTCTGTCTCCGTTCTCATTGGCGGGACTGCTCTCTGACCCGTTACTGCTTCCAGACTGCTCTTTCTCATTCAGCAAAGCTGTGGCATAGGCTAACGTGTCCTGTGAGAGATTGAAACACGAGAGGAAAAAGTCAAGGGTGTGCGGTGGCAGCAGTGCCACCAAAGACGATGACCCTCCACTTGGTCTTCGGAGACGGTGGAAGCCTCCAGGTGGTGCTCGCCTGGCAGCCACCAGCACACCCCTCAACCTCTGTAACCCACAATGCTTTTCTTCTGGCACATAGTTTGCCACCTGCCCAACAACATGTTTTCTCTTCACAGAAAATTTGCCTCTTCTGTCCCTTCTTTTTTTTTTTTTAAAGATTTTACTTATTTGTCAGAGAGAGAGAGAGAGAGAGAGAGAGGCAGCAAGCACAAGCAGACTCACTGCTGAGCAGGAAGTCTGACACAGGACTTGATCCCAGTACCCTGGGATCATGACCTGAGCTGAAGACAGATGATTAACCCACTGAGCCACCCAGGCGCCCCAGCCCCTTCTCATTTTTAACTTATACACCTCATCTCTGAGGCTGTGGCTTCTGAGAAATGCATTGAAAATCCTATCTGTGGGATTTAAAGCCACATAAAACAGAAAGAGAAGCCTCACCTGAGCTGAAATTGTTCGCTGAAAGGTTTTTCCAGTTGATGTTTCATTAGAGACATTACTCTGTGGCGTCCAGTAATGTTCTGACATCTGAGATGGGAAGTCAAAAACGCCATCATCATCAGAGACAACAAACAAGCCCACGTGAGCCACAATTACTACCATTAGATCCTCAAATATAAAACGCGTCTAACACAGCACACAGATCCACCCAGATCCTCTGTCACACTGGGAGGATCTTACGTCAGCTCTCAAGAGTTCAGTGAACCACTGTGTCTCAGATTATCACCCCTGCTCTCTCACCTATCAAGTTCAGACACTGTATTAAGACATGGACTTCATGCGTAAGGACAGGTTATCAACTGTTCCGAAAAAGGTTGGAAGTCTGAAAATAACTCTGAGGCCAGCCTCCAGATGGAGAGACTGTCCCTGACGAGCAGCACCCCGGGTTAAAACACGTCACGGTGGTTTAACTGCTTCTTGGGTGACAGCCAGCGAAGCTCAAGGGGCAGTTACCTTCTTCTGCAGCCACTGCACGGCCCAGCTCCAGTGGTGGGAGTTCTCCTTGAAGTAGTCCTTAGCAGCGGGGCACCTGGCGGTGGGATTTGTATTAGCCAAATGCTTGCCTTGTCAATATCCTTGTTTCAATTGTTCTACCTTTTCATTTTGATACACAAATGCTACTTCCACTAAAGTTCAGTTGTCTATGAAGTTTTTACTTGTTTTGGTTGGAATACGTTCCCATGTGTAAACTTAGAAAAACAGAAAAAGGTTAAATTTGTAGTGAGAAATCTTATCTAGGAGACCTCATCCACTCAGTTCTATCATAATTCGAAGATAGAAACTAAAAAATAAAACAAAAAAATCCCACGTTAGTCCATTTAATAAGAAATAATTCTTGAAAGAATCAAACTGGTCTTTACATTTCTGTGACTTGGGTAAAAATGATATTAGGGTAAGAACAACTTTAAAGTGTGGTCCTGGAGCATTTTTACTTGCCCACTCAGAAAGTTGTCCTTCACATTCAAAACCAGGACTGATGGTGTTACTGTGCATACAGAAGGGAGGGATGGAGGACACGCATCAGACATACCATGCGGCTCCATCACAATTTGGAAATGCCACTCAGGCAAGTACTTTTGCTGTCACGCTGCCAACATCAAGCCTAGAAACGCACCCACCATTGCGGCAGGGTGGTCTCCACCTGTGTCCACAACGCTGTCATCCGGAAAATGCACGTTCATGCATTACTTCGACCAGGCTCTCAATTCATCTGTTGAGGACACTCACATACAGCAGCTTGGGCGCTACAGATTTCTTATTTTGGCACAAACCCAAGGACGGCAATCCCCATGCTTAAGAATCAGGACAAATCTGGAGCAAAATCAGTGAAGCTGTAGAGAAGGCTGGGTGGGGACTCAGCAGCGGCCATGCGGTCACTCTGCTCCCACTGGCCCCACGTGCTTCACAGGGGAGTTGAGGCAGCAGGCCACTAAGGCTCCTTCTAACCCTGAGAACCTCTACTTTCCAAGTGGCTGTCGACTAACAAATGAGCCGATAAAACATGGTACAGCCGTACAACGGGGCAGGATTCAGCCTTAAAAAAGGAAGTTCTGGCACAGGCTAGAACATGGATGAACCTGAGCACATCAGGCTAAGTGAAATAAGCCAGGCACAAATGGACAAACCCTGTGTGACTCCACTTATGGAAGGCACCCAGAATCGTCAAATTCATAGAAAAAGTATAAGGGTGGCTGCTGGTGGGATAGGGGACGGGAGTGGGCAGTTAGTGTTGGGTGGGGACAGAGTTTCAGTCTGGGAAGACGAAGAAGTTCTGGAGATGGATTGTATGACGGTTGCACAATAACGTGAAGGTACTTAATGCCACTGACGCATATGCCTAAGGATGGTTAAAGTGACAAACCTGATTTTGTGTATATTTTGCCACAATTAAATACAAGAAACCTCTGCCTTGAAGGCCATCAGCCTGTGCTCAAGTCCTGGCTCTGACAGCAGGCACGGAGCTCACACCACCCAAGACGTGGGACTGACAGAGTCTAACCTCACAGAGCTGTCTCTGTGGTTAAATGAGAGGAAGGCAACGTATCGCAGAGTGCCTGGGTTCCTGAGGCTGAGTAGCTATAACACGATTCTGTCTCTTGAGAGACTGTTTTGAAAATGGAGACCTAGAATGTGACGGAGTTGGTAGTGAAGTTACATTGCTGGAAGCTACCTTAAGTGAAAGTTCACGAACTCTTGCTATGAAGGTCCCTGAATCTGCCTTGCATCCTGCCTTTGCCGCCTAGGGCCTGCTGGTGTGGCTCTTTTCTTGGGATTCCATAAGATCTGTGGCTCCTCTGACAGCCCCCTTCACATCTCTTCGAGATCTCGTGAACAGCTTTCTGAACCATCTGAGCAAGCATGCTCTGAGTCAGGCTCTCTAGGAACTAACCAAGGGAGATTTTTTCCCTGGTAACTGAAGACCTCAACTTCCCTGCAACTGGAGTCAATACTTACTTCTGAGCAAGAGTTACGAGAAATTTGACACACTGGTAGCAGCGACTGCTGTCCACGTGGTTGCTGTGGTGCATCAGGGCTGAGTGAAGAGAAGAGGGAATTGTGACAAGAAAACACGACGCGGAAAGTGTGTCCCAGTAATGCCACTTATCCTGAACATTCATAACCAGCTGGTCTGAGCAGCAGAGGGCACTTAACTAAAAGCATGGTCGTGTGGCCTCAATGGGATCCTCCAAATTCTAGTGGGCAGAGACACTGCTTTCAGTGGTATTCCAGAAACCTATGTGGCAGTGGAAGTTTGCCTTTTGGAAGAACCAAAAGGAGCCCCAACCTCCACAGCTGGTTATTTACTCAGAGACCTCCGAACTTTTCCATGCTCCTGACAAAAGAGCGGTCACAACACTTTCAGCTTGATAAATGGAAATTTATGATATTAATTGGGTTCAACAAATGCTTCCTGCTCTGTGGATATAAGAATAAATAGTCCTTGATCTGGGCTCTTGCAGAGTGTATGGTCTGGAGGTCTGTAGAAGCCAGGTGCCACCTGGAGGCCTGCAATGTTGCAGCTACACAATTTGTAGCTCACATTTCTTTGCTGCAATAAGAGGAGGTCTTCAATCTCTTGCTACAGAGCAAATTCTAAAATGACTCAGATTAACTGGACATACTGGCGGGGTGGTGGGTGTTGGAGAGGACGATTTCTAATCACACTTTTTCTAAGAAACAGTTCATTAGAGCCACGTTAGCCTTCTGAGAAAGAAAGCTGCAAAAAGCTTTTATGAGTAGATAGGAGAAATTTGGATGCGTTCATACCACCGGTAAAAAAACAAAAACAATCCTATTTTTTGAGCTTGACACCATCCTGAGCCTGAGGTTTTAGTTTTTCCCTCCCCGAAGGCTGCAGAGTGGATTGAAAGATTCCTGGCCTCGGAAAGTAGCCTTTAGCCTGTTGAAAACAGTAACAGCACCCCTGACTCTTAGCCGACCCAGTAACAGGAGCCCCAGCTGCACCGTGCTGACTCAAGGGGGTTAGCCGTCCAGCTGGTAAGATCCTCTGACTTCACGTCTCCTGTCCAGAATGTGGGAGTCCACAGCCCCAAGAGGCCTCTCCCGGAGCCCTTGCTGACTAGCGCTGGTGGGGGGTTGGGGAGGAGGCCGGCCAGAACAACAGGCTGGCTGGCTGTGGTTCTGCTACAGACATTTCTCAGGAAGGCCAGGCTACTTGCCTAATAATCCATTTTCTGTCTCAAATACAAATTTGACTCGCTCCACTTGTATGGGATCTTCAATGACCTGTGATGGAAGGAGACAAAGGTTGGTAAATGAATGAAGGAACTTGTATGAGGTCACTCACTGGTGCCTTTTAAAAATGATTCTGTTCAAGAGATTGATTTAGTTTCCTAACTTAACAAAACCCAATACAAACGAACAACAACATGTCACTGGCATATATCTCAACAGCATCTTAAATTTTATTTTATTATTGTATTTTGTTTAATTTATTCCCCAACACAGGACTCAAACTCACGACCCCAAGATCAAGAGTCACATGCTCTACTGATTGAACCAGCCAGGTGGTCCTTAAATTTTAGACTAAAGATGAAAAATGATCAAGTAATAGTTGAAGACCCATTCATTTCCTGTCTCTGTGTTCTTACCTCTACAGTTCTCCACAGAAGCTACAGCGGGCTACAAGGATGTGTATTTCATGATCCCGAGGATAAGAGGTTTAGGGTCTAAATTGTTTACTGAAACCCTGTTGGAGTTTTGTTACGATACAGGCTCTCCACACTGCCAGGAGGTTCATGCCATGCCACACGGGGCTGGAACTGTGTCCTGCTCATGGCCGGACTTCTAGTGCCTGGCACTGACCTGTGCACGGGGCAGTAAGCTCAGTGGTTTGCTGCTGAGCAGACGAACAATGTGCAGTCCTTCTCTGGAGGAGCAACGATCTTCTGTATTTTGTAAAAGTACTAGGACCAAATAGGAGGTAAAGGACCAGAGAGACAGGCTTTTTATAAATGCCATCAGTGATGTCTTTCCTTGTTCGGAAGTGTTTATTAAATGCCCACCCTGTGCCCAGGACTCTCCTCTGTTTAGAGAGCCCTGGGCCAGGTGCTCATCAGCTCACCCAGTCACCAAAGTCTACTGTTTCTCTTTCCCAAACACATAAGAGACCTGTCCCTTGCCGACTCTGCCCTGTGTCTCCTCAGTACAGGCCTTGTGATTTCCAGTTTATTGCCACACACAACTCTGTGGTCTTTCAGCTCCAACCTGGCTTCCTTCTTCAGTCAGTCCTTCCAAACAAGTGCCAGCAGCAGCTTTCCAACCTAAATCAAGTCATGTCACTTTCCTGTTAAGGTCTGCCTATAGCACTCCTCAATGACAGCAAAGGTTGCAAAATGAAATATCTACAGAGGCCAGGATGACAAGAAACAAACACAGTGGGCTAGGCATGATGGTATCGAGCAGCGAGGACAGAGGGAGTCTGGGGCAGCACGTGCCTGATCAGAGAGTGGCAAGAGCTAACTGGTCGAGGTGAGTGGGATAGGTGGGAAATGGGGCCAATTCATTACACTACCTGGTTTCTCAAGATGGGCCAGAAGCCAGAGATTACAAACTTTGGGTCAAATAGAACAGGCATACAGGCAGAACCTGGCCACCCATGTGCAACCATGGGCCTATGGGAAAAAGCCCACACACTCCTGGATACCGGCAGCCTTTCGTGATCTGGTCTGGGCTTTTTTCCCCCAAGCCCTCATCAATTCCCTCTTCTCCTGGTCATGCCACCTACTTACTTACAGTCTCTGTACACCAGCCCTGGTGGCCAGCCTGGGCTCTGGGGCCAGCTGCTCGGCTCAAATCCTGGCTCTGTCACTTCAATTCGAGGGTGGCCCTGGGCAAATCCCTCCACTTTGCTAAGAAATTCACTGCTTACAACTGAATTCTCCCCTGCTTTTCATACTTCTGAAACTGGGACGCATCCTACAGTCAATTACATTCCGGTTTCGTGGCCTGGAAGCAGTATTTTTAGTAGCACATAGAGAGTCGATGGTGTCTTTGATTTGAATGAACTGCAGAGCCAGCAATTTTCCTCTGACGGTTATCACGAGGTTTAAAGGAGACAAAGTCTGTGAGCAGCACGGTCCCCCACGCAAGGTGAGGCTGTCCACACGGCCTGGTTCTCTGCATTGTCCCTCCTGGACTTGTCCAGCTCCCTCCATGGTCTCCTATCTCTCGCCTCTCAGCCAGGAATGACAAAAATTGACTGGCCTACAGAGGGCTCAGTTGGTGCAGACCAAACGAATGCAAAACGATACAAGGACACACACTTTTCTGCCTGCAAACACGTGCTAACTAGTAAATTTAATCAGTAGCACAAGAGGATCAGAACATCTTTCACTTACCAGTATCTCATGAAGCAGCTGGAACGTATTCTTTAACTCATGGGGTGGAGCTGTTTCCAGCTGGTTCTGAAATATTTTTAAAAGCATAAAGATTCCAGTGAGTCTTCAGGAGCAAGCCCATCAGAGGGGCCGGCAACAGGCCTGGCCTCAAGCTTTACGTCTACCGCTATCACTTGCCCTCACGGGGCCCCAGTTTGCCTGAATGCTAAACCTGGGACTCACGCAGTCTCCACAGACTGCAGCACTGCAGCACTGTTACACTGGACTGCGACATTAGGGAGGAGAGAGGAAGACAGGCAGAAAGGAAAGGAGCCCTTTCCAGTGAACAGGCCCGGGTATCTGTTTGTGTCATTCACACGCGTCCTACTCTGTTTTCCAGGACACATGCTCCGAGGTGAGTGTGCCAGGAGAGATGCACGTAAGACAAGTCAGCTCATGACATAGAAAACTCTGCCAAGATGCCCAAGGATGGTGTGAGGGTTTGTAAGTCACCAATCAGCCACTGCCTATTCGCACTACATGTGTCACTATGACAAACCCCAGGGCAGGTACGCAGGCGTGGCAGGGACCCTCTGGGCAGGGACGACTACAACCGGAGTACATGCGAGGACACATACCCAGGTGACAGTACTGATCCCTGGGGAAGGGCGGACAGGGGACAAGGTGGGTTAGTGGTGGTCCAAGTGGACTTTGGCATTATCTGTGTGTTTTAGTTTTTCACACACACAAAAATATGCAGACAGGTATTATCCATGCAATTCAAAATTAAGGATGAAAAATTAAAAAACAAAAACCTAGTGAAAGTATGTACAGGCTTAAAGGTTTTTCTGGCGATACCTAGAAAGGCAGTGAACAACATGGTTCAGAGCAGAGCCCCGGAGCCAGACTGCTGACGTTCAAATCCCCACTCTGCTGCTTATCAGCTGTGTGACATGGGGCAAGAGTCACTTACTCTGAGCCTCGGTTTCCTCAATGGTGAAATGGTGACGATGACAGTATTTACATCACAGGACTACTCGGGAATTAAGTGAGGGAAATATGTACTACGCCTGGACAGTGCTCGGTGCAGCGTATGTAAGAGCGATTATAATGCTGACCAGAGCTTCGTGATGAACTTTGTCGCTATTTCAGATGGGAAGAAAAACCCACTTTTTTTTTTTTTAATTTATTTGACAGACACATCACAAGTAGGCAGAGGCAGGCAGAGAGAGGAGGAAGCAGGCTCCCCGCTGAGCAGAGAGCCCGACGCGGGGCTTGATCCCAGGACCCTGAGATCATGACCTGAGCTGAAGGCAGAGGCCTCAACCCACTGAGCCACCCAGGCGCCCCCTTACTTTTGTTTATAAAGTGTTGCCGAGGAAAATGACCTGAAATTAGAAAACCTTTTTACAAAATAATGGTCACCACAGCATTTCATTAACTATAAAATATATTCTAAATGGTTAAAAATTAAGCCCAGTGCAAATGTGCCTCACTAGGAAGGGAATGGGTAAGTAAGTTATGGTACACAAGAAGATGACATATCCTCAGAGGTCACTTAATGATATGGGAAAATACTTAGAATGTCAAGTGAAAAAGACAAAGAATCACAGAGACAGAAAATTCCAATCATGTTAACATACACACAGAGGAAGTAAAGGGAGACCTAGGAGAATGTTCATAGTGACTATTAATGATGGTGAGACTTGAAGTTCTTTTCATTCTGTATTTTTTTTAAATGAGCCTATACTATTTTTATGATTAAGAACAGCGACAGGTTATTAAAAGGAGCCGATTGCCTGGGAGCAAAGGAACACTTCCTTGGCGTCTCAGTGGTCGGCTCTCAGACCTCCCCAGGCCTCTCCGCGGTCCTACCTTAATGAAGTGCAGCATGGTGAAGGAGAAATGCTCATTACAGAAGCAGCAGTACACCACCATCTCGATGAGTGCCAGGAGCGAGCCGGTCAGCTCGCGCAAAGCAAACATTACCTAGTGAGGGAGCATAAAAGGACTCAAGTTTTCTTATGTCACAGTAATTGTCTACATGTTGTTTCTGATTTTACCTGAAATGTACTCAGACTTAAGATCTTCAGCATCTCTTCAAAACAGGCTTTAACTAACTGCTAGGGGCCAAAGTCCATCTGAACAAAACCTGCAAATGTGCACCTTTTTCCCCACCCCGGGAGTCACTCTCATCCGATTTTCAAAGGTAAATGCCCCAAATGTACGCCCCTAGCACTACATGAAAAGAATCACTGACAGATCGCAAAGTAAACTATGTTAAGCTAATAAGATAGCACCGACATGATTAAAAAACCAGTGTGACACATGGCTCACGGGTTTATCCATGTAAATCATGTTTTGGAAGAGGAACTGAAGGATTAAGTTGTCAAGAGCAGGTAGCTCTGGGCAGAAGGGGAGGGGACTCAGGCCGCAGACAGGCCGCGTCTGTGTGGTACGACGGAGGGCCATGAGCAGCCCACTCCCACACTCCTGAGGTTTACAAGACATGTGTGACCAGAGCTGTGGTATTCCGGGACCAGAGACACACACAAAGATGGGGAACAAACTCCTCTGATAATAAATTGAGTATCTATGATTGCCAAAGTGTCGTTCACCTCCTGAGACCTGGAAGGGAAATTAGCTGGGCTGGACCCGGAGGTCCAATCCCTGCTTGAAGAGAGGATTAATAAAAATTCTCTTCAGCTGTTCATTTCTTTCTGACATATACCCAAGAAGAAAAATTAATTTCAAAGACTCATTTCTTCTCTTAACATCAGAGTGACACACGAACTATTACAAGGGGCATTTCTCCTCAGGTAGACAATAGTGAGAAGAAAAAGAGAAAGGCTCCAGAAGACCAAGTACATACCTCTAACAGGTAAGGCTTCCCTTCAGACAGGAACAACAAGGCCTCTACTTCCTCGTGGAGGGGCAGCAGAGGGCTGGAGGGGGCGACACTAATGGGTGGCCGTTGTTTAAACATTCCAGGAGCTTTAGGAGACCAAAGAAACCAAGCCTGTCTCATTTGATGTTATTTCATGAGAGAGACACCTACAAGGTGAAGCGGTTCTCTCGAGATGCACACACAGGGCGGTTGAGAACCTAGAGCCTGTTCCCTCACAGCCTAGCGGGGGAAGCTGGGCATGCAGACAGGAGGAAACGTGTACCCACTTCTCACAGTGTTATGTCAGAGTTGTCAGCATGACAATTTAGACCTCCCAAGACAATCTTTCAAAGAAGAAAAAGTATATATAGTGTGTGAAAGAAAATGCCCAAACACCTGTGAAGAGACGCTGGATGAGACACCCGTTGCTCCAACAACTGCCCTCACAGACCAGCTACCAACACCCATGCTAAGCAGAACTGACCCCCAGGGAGGGTCACCAGGGGGTGAGCCACCCCATGTGCTAGCAAACAAGGACTCGCACTCTTCCTTTCACAAACCTGGCTGCACTCACGAGTTAGGTAGGCAGCCTTGTCTTTTTAGGCTCAGGAGTCAGAGTGAAGGACGCATACTGCCTCACAGCCCGAAGGCTCCCCAGCCCTTAGAGAGTGAGGACGCATTTCTAGAGCAAAGCAGTGCTCTGGGATTTCTTGGACATCTTCCCGGTCACGCCCCATGCACAACTGCCACAGCTAACGGTGGTCAGAGGCCTGTCTCACACACTGCAGCCTGTGCCGTTGGCCAGCTGTGGCCTGTGCGAGCCATGAGCCTGGCTGCACTCTGGCTTCCCCGTCTGTGGAGGGGGATCATGGCTCACAGGACCAGAGCTCCACGGCAAGGCACAGCACACAGAAAACTCTGGATACTTCCCAGCTGCCTGTTGTATTGTTATTGTTACTGCTGTTGCTGTTCTGACAAGGCCTCGGAACAGTAAAAAAACGTGCTACGCTCATAGATTAGGACACTGGATAAGCAGAGAGGTAACATGTCTCGGCTGCATGAAATAAGGACTGAGCTGCTGGCTCGGGGGGACAAAACAGGAAAGGCACCAACTACATCTTGCTTTCAAACACGTTTCAATGACATAAGCTACATCCGAATCCTCTTTAGCTTTACAAAGTACTTGAATATTTTATCTGATTAATCCTCATTACACCTGGAGAATTATATTTTTAATATTTCCATTTCATACTGAGGATTAGGAAGGTCAGGTGGCTTGGTCAAGTTCACATTGCTAGGAGACTCCAATCCACACTTGGCTGTTTTCCCCACTAGATTAGCTGTGCCAGGTACGGTGATGAATGAACTCTAAATCAGCCTCTAATCCCAGAGTGTTTTTTTAAATACTTGTATACCCCACCCCACCAAATAAATGATCTTTCTCTTGCAATGAACTAATAGAGTGAAATTCAAATGCATTAAATTTTGCATTTAATTAATGCAAATTAATCATTAATGCATTAAAACAAAAAATTTTGAGTATTCCTTAAATATCAAATAGCCAAATGGGAAGTAATATTCATTTAACTGCTAACATTAGTCGTCTCCATGCATTACTGACAAATTCCCTATCTTCATTTTTCTGCTGGATAATGACATGTGAAAGCTTACCAACGTTCCTTTGGGAAGAGACATCTGAATGCAAAACCAGTAACGCCACTGTATTATGAAGATTCCCAAATTCTCGTGCTTGTGCTGAACTCCACCGACGAATCTGTCAACAGAGAAAATAGACTGGACATTAATGTTTTGGTTAGAAATAATATGAAAAGGAAGGGAAAGGATGGGCTGGCTCATGCTATCTTGAGCCATGATTCTTTCTCAATGTCTGATAGTAGAAGAGATCAAAATAGAAGAAACTCATGGATTTTAGGCTAGCCACAGAGTGTTTTTTTCCTGCAGACACATTAACTTATGTTCTAAAATACTTTCATTTCTGTATTCAATCTAGGTACTGAATGCTCCTGAAGTGCTGGGTAACTGCTGTACTGCAGTATGAGAGGGAAACCCCGGGAGGCTGGGGAGCTGGTGCCTGGGCCCCCCGTGCTAGTCACCAGGCCAGGTAGATGTGGGTAACAGTGCCTGACCTCTCCAGGCACCGACAGAGATGACCTACCTGCTCCTTCTTGGCTGTGAGGACCCAATGAAACATGAAAAGTGAAAATCTTCCACATTACATGTGCTTCATAAAGGTAAAACAATATGGAGTATATAACACTATTAATGCCATTAAATCTTATTTAAATTATGATCAGTGTCAATCAACCGCCAGTGTCACCAGAGTCCCAGAGCAGAAAGAGCATGCAGTGAACAAAGACACTGTGAACTGCAACCTCCCACCAGCACAGAGAGTGTGCCGTGGTGCCCAGCACTTGGTAACGCTGGAGAGGGCAACACGCAGCATGACAGGAGGCTGAGGGGAGCTCTGGGCAGCAAGACTGTGACCCCTCATTGAGAAAGGAACACAGGCCCATGCTATGCATTACAGAGAGGGGAAAGCAGAGCTGGGTCTGAGTCCCTGCTCCACGACACTTCAGCTCTGTGACCTGACACAAGTCACTTCACTTCTCTGAGCTCTGATGCTTGCTTACGAACGGAGAGGCAAAGGCTTATCTTACTGAAGTATAGCAGGCACGTACGTAAAGTAACCAGTGTGCCTGGTGCCTAAGGGGCTCCGTAGGCCGCGTGGCCATCAGTGCACCATCACCCTGTTCACAGTTCAATCATCCTGTTCACACTTCTGTTCGCAAACAGAAGACACAAAGTGATGGGGGAAACATGCCAGCACAGGAACTCCATGCCGGAGAGCCATCCTAGGATGTAGCTAGCCCCATGGTCACAGACAACTTCCCTCTTGTGCTCTGGCTGTGGCGCTGTGTGTGCGACAGGCCCCAGGAGGCCACACCGCTCTGCCTCGAGGCCCGTCCTGCCCCGTTAGCGGCTTCCCCACACCAGCCACCTCCGCTAGAATGGCGCTGCCTGTACTTCCCAAGGGCAGGTGGAGGTCCTTGTGCCTCTCTTTCCCAGAGCCCTGTGAAACCCCCTGCTCAGAGTCCATCTTTCCTCCCTGGACACTTTTTGACTGACAGTCTCATTAGTCATTTCTGGGGTATCATCAGACTAGCTTCGACCAGGAGGCTGCAGAAACATCCGAAGTCTGAAGAACTTTAACAGCCACATAGCACTGGCACCTGGACTCTTAGGGGATGAAGTATACTCACTGGCACAAAGAGAAACAATGAGGCAACAAAACCGTGGCCGTCGCACGGGGCCATGGAGCAGTGGCGTTACCTGATTGTTCTGCCGGTTGGCCCCGAGGAGGAAGCTGGTCATGTGTCGTAGAGCGGAATGCCTCAGAAGAAGATCCCCAGCCCGGATACCTTGCTGTCACAAGATATCGACAAGGACAAGTTACAGATCTATCCAGACAAAAATGTGTATTAAAAACACAGTTAAATGAGAAGTTTTAAGGGGTAAGTTTTAAAATGCTGTAATTTACATACAGAAAGTGCGTGTTAAAATTCTGGAGTTTCAACAGCCTCACACTGCTTCACAGCAGGTGCCACACATGCACTGAGGCCCCAGCTATGTGCAGCCTCCCGCTGCCTGCGGTAACTACATTACAGAACTCTGGCAAGGCACACTACCCACAAATTAAGATTTTTTAAGAAGAAACCCTCATATGACCACATCTTTAAATCCAGTACTGAACAGTACAAATTTTTTCCATGCATAAAAAATTCCTTTAGACTAGAAATCTGCCATATTAGGAAAAGCTACTAGAGAAAAATCACTTACCTTTTGTACAAAAGTGTTGAATAGGAAAAAGTACTGAGCACAGTTTTTACAGTTTTCTGGGACATCTTTATCCAACAGAGCAAGTAGTACCTCCAGTAACTGATGAAGGCTTTTTAACTGGACAGAAGAAAAATGAAATCACGTAAAGAAAAAGAATGTAAGACAGACATTTGTAACAGGGTTAATCGGAAGTAAATCACCGTAAGAACAAAAGTCAAGTCTGATCGATACAATCCAGTCTCAGATTCAGATGGATTTATGCTTTGGAGAGCAAAACCAGAATCATCGCTTTTATCTTCCAGGGAAAGACTGGTACTGTAGAAACAGTTAAGAGGATAGCCTAGTCTTGTTTTCTAGATTTCAGACGCAAGGGCAGACTCTATGGCTAATGGTCACACTTTCTGCAGAGCCAATTTCTCTCTGTGTCTTAAAAGAAAGCAGGGGGTTTAGAGGAAACACTTCTGAACCCCTCCCTCCGCTACGCTACTTCTTCACATAATCACAGATGCAAAGAATAAAAAACACAGACACAGGCACAGGGGCCAGAAATCAAGCCAATGGAGCAAATGGAGAGCAACAGCCTGACAGAATGACAACGGTAATACCAACTCAACCGTGAACTTACTTGAAAGCCCGCTGACGCCTCATGGAAAGCTTTGAAAAACATTTTATTTGTTTAGAAACCATTTTGGTTATCACAGTGCCTCTTCTTTCCCTCCCACCCCAACTGGTTGTGGACAAGTCCCTAGAAATTCATCTGTGACGGGAGAAGTAAGACCAGCTTACTACTCTGGTTAGTTCGTCTCCCCTGAAGATGGTGTTCACAGGCTTCTGAAACAGTCCCACCCATCCTGCCACACTCATTATAAATACAGTAAAACCCACGTTTATATAGCACCTCATTTTCAAAGTACTTTACAATATAAAGTGGGTGGCCAGAGGCACCATTTCCATGATGGGGGGAAATAAGACATAAAATACATCAGCTGGAGAGCAGACAGAATTCACTGAGGCAATGGCGCGTGCTTCTGTCCTCCATCACTCCCTTCCCTTCCGACCACCTGTGCTCTTGCCTCTAGAGCTTGGTGGACTACTATGTGATAGCCTGACCCCATCTCTAGGGAGACTGCACTAATTCTGCTTTTATCTTCTGGGTTGGCACGTGGGAGGAAGGAGGACAGTTAGAGGCCCTTATGTTAAATATTTTAGAAAAGCTCCATGGGGATTTTTCAGAGCAATGGTATCCGAACTGTCCTAAGTGGCTCCCAATGACCAATTTTATATATTCTGCATCCAGGTAAGCTGAAGTTTGAAAAATGGTCCTGCTGTTTAAGCTGACTGAAAACCAGTGCCTTAGACCAAACGTCAGCATCTTTACAGTTCCTGGAATTGAGACACCGTCTTCTTCTAGGTCCTCTCTAAAGGGTGTATTTGACCTCCTTGTTCACTCTGGGCTGAGCAAAGCTCCTGTGGCTGTCTGGTCTAACAGTGACTGCTGGGTTGGGCAATGCTGACCCGTGCCGGCTACGGTAACTGGGTTAGCATCTTTTTTTAAGGGCTTGCTCAAGGTTGAACAGCAGAGTAACACCTGGATCTGAAGCAATTCCTGAATTTGCATTTAGTTCACTAAGACACACTGCCTCCAGCCAAGGTCTACAAGGAGCCAATCAGATCTGCAAATAACATTTTTCAAAGTTTTCCATGTAGTGTCAGCTGTTTGAAACAGCAAACTTGGGAAGAAGTGCTATATTGTTAGGACTTAATAACAGACTGAATAATCAGACTTACAGTATATGTCATTTATTTCCCTAAGACTTAAATTTCAGGGGATTGAGGACAGTAATAATTTGTTTTCACATGTGTGGAACTGAATCAGAAAATAAACTGCAGAAAATAGAATTAGGAAGAAGAAATCTGGAAGAACAGGAACAAAGCCTAGGAAGTAACAGAGATCGATGAAGAAACTATCTCAGCGGCTGCTCCGGGATGGACGGCAGTATTTGCTTTGGCTGCCCTGCCCACTGACGGATTTGTATCATGCAAATAGCTTAGTAGCAAAGAGACAAAGCCAAGTGAGGCTCAAAATGCCTACTGGGCTAGCCCAGAGTCTCTAGACTCAAGTTAATCTTAGTTCAGTGAAATCTAACACAGACTCTTTATAGAAGACTCTGAAAAAGCAGTGCTCTAGAAAATCCTCAAGCAGACCAGAACAAACCTAACTTCCTAGTCTATCCTGACTCCTGGGATAAGAGGCGACAAGACAACGTGCCTTCTACCCTTGGAATTTATCAGAAAGGCAGTCCACGGGAGGTGCGTTCTGGGTGGCAAAATTATCCTAGGTGCTCTCTCTTACTATATTATATGCAATTCAGAACACTTCGTAGGAACAGAATATATAAATAACATCCAAGAAATGAGACTGACCTTATCCTGATAAAACAAGGCACTGTCTAGGGTTTTCTCCAGAATGGTGGCCACAGCAACTCGCACTTCTCTCACACTGCACTCCAGCAAGAAAATCCTAAAATACAGAGACAGAAAAGATGCACGCTGAGAAAGCAAAATGGATTTCTATAAACCAGCCTCCCACGACCAGGCCCACCTACTATTCAAGACACAAAATCCCTCTAAGACTTTGAGTCAAGCTTCCTGAGAGCTTTGGGACATACTCACAGGCTACTATGATGGAGGGAGAAAGCCAAACAGGAAAATCCAGACCCTGAGACCCTGAAAAGCAGATTTTCCCCCTTCTCCTAAAATGAGCATCTGTATAAATCTAATGGGGGTAACCAGATAAATGGATGTAAAGAGAGATGAAAGCAAAGAACCTAAAATGTAACAAATTCTGTTCACTCTGTGTCTCTCCCAGGGGAACCCTTCCTTCCTTTTGAATTTCTCAGAGTAAGATACTAAAGCTTATAGTCAAGTGAACCCTTCCTACTCTACCCATGCACCGGTATTTCTACCCTTTCCCTTTGCTCTCCCTCCCTAGGCCTAACCCTTAACCAAGCATTTGCAGCCCAAGAGCTCCCACTTTCCTCCTTTCTTCATCTATGACGGTGATGACCACAGCAGTCAAGGCTGATCAGGTGCTTCTTCCATGATCTCCAGCACTGCACTTAAACTACAGCAATCCTTTACACACCCGCCCCACAGGGAGAGGAGCATGGGGGAGGGGAGGGGAACAGAGTGGTGGGGGAGGTGCCTCCTATGCAGAGGGGCATAGTCTGGCTGGAGAGGGGTGTGGTCAGGCAGAAGCACTGCTCTGGGGCATGTGGGGTGGGAGTGCCCCCAGAGCCTTCTCCAGTCAGCCTTTCTTGTCCACTTCCTATGCTCACTTGGACCTGATAACCCACGCTGTTATCAGCAAAGTGAAAACCCACCTCACTTTTCGCCCATTTCTTGACAGAAAGTTCTCATTATTCTGCATGAAAGATTAAAATACAGCCGAGGTCTGATGACCATGTCCTCCAGGTGCCAGCAGCAAGCCATGCTGGTCCTGCTTTGAGGGCAGCCCTGGCATTTCCTTCCTGCTCTCTCCGGAGTACGTCAAGAGTGGAGCTGAGATCACTCTGCTTGCTGCTCAGTCCCCGTAACCACTAATGCTACCACTAATGCTACCGATTAGCAACCCAATTTGCACCAGACTGACAAGGTTGTATTCAAAATCCCCTAAGACTCTAGGGGCAACTACAAGAAAGGTAGAGATAACAAGTGTGCCTGTAATATTTGCTCTAGAGGCTTGATTCAGGTACAATTCTTTCAGAGACTATCTCCAGAGGCTGCTCTACATTTCCTATCACAGACAATCGGAGGCACTATGGGAATGCAGACAATTCCAGATTGTGGGGAGTTCTACACGGCAAATGACCAGTCTGCCCCTCAAAAAAATGGCATGACAAAAAAGGAGGTGGTGGGGGAAAGAACAATTACAGATTACAGAAGTCTTAAGAGACATATATACACAATGCTACACGTGGAGCTTGTCTGGATCCTGATGTGTACGTACGCAGTGCTAAGGTGAACTTTTCCGAGATACCTGCGGAAATCTGAATATGGACTGGGTTTAGGACGATATGAAAGAAATATTTTTGTTTAGTGTGATCATGGTAGAGTGCTTAGTTTAAAAAAAACTACCCTTAGAGATATATGTAAGAAGATTTATAGTGAAATTATATGATGTCTGAGACTTTACAATACTTGAGGGGAAAAGGGACACCCAGGTGGCTCATTTGATTGAGCATCCAATTCTTGATTTTGGCTCAGGTCATGATCACAGGGTCATAGGACTGAGCCCCATGGTAAGCTCTGCACTCAGTGGGGGGAATCTGCTTGGGATTCTCGCTCCTCCTCTCCCTCTGTTGCCCCCCAACCCCTGACTCTCACGCACACATGTACTCTCTCTCTCAAATAAATAAATCTTAAAAAAAAAAAAAAAAGTAGGGATGCTTGGGTGGCTCAGTGGGTTAAAGCCTCTGCCTTCGGCTCAGGTCATGATCCCAGGGTCCTGGGATAGAGCCCCACATCGGGCTCTCTGCTCAGCAGGGAGCCTGCTTCCTCTTCTCTCTGCCTGCCTTTCTGTCTACTCGTGATCTCTGTCAAATAAATAAAATCTTTTTAAAAAATGGTGCAAAAGCATTAAAAAAAAAAGTAAAATATTTGAGAGGAAAAAAAAAAAAAGCAGGCCTGTGAGTGAGTGGTGGGCACTGGGAGGGGCAACAAGATGGGCAAAGTGCTGGTAATCTGACCTGGGAAGAGGTACAGAACCGGGTTCTCATTCTGGCTACTTGGCTGTATGTTTAAACCTCTTTCACAATAAAAACTTTTTAAAAGATGTAAGATTTTTTTGCTCAGTAGTTTTAATTTCTTCAGATAACTTTTCAAGCAATACTTAGTACTAATTCAAATTTTTACAATTACGGTTACATTTAAGCATTGCCGAAAAAAAGGACTACACTGAGAAGCTCTAATCCAAGAGATAGCACTCCCTTCATATTGTTACTTCAGTAGTAATAATGATAAACTAAGCTATCTTAAAAATTGTAAAGAAGTAGTTAATTATAAAATTATAAAATATAAAATCAAGATGATGATGACAAACTGACGGTGATTATGAGATAAAATTATAATAAACTCTCTCAGGAAGGATTCAAATTGGTAATTCATTGGGATTCTTAACCTTGAGGAACGCTAAGAAACCAAACATAGTCCCAAAGGAGTCACCAAGTTCCTCTGGAGATACTTAAAGGCAAGTCTAGTTGTTATAAGGGAATAAACTAAGTATTTGCCCTACTTCCCACTATTGGAAAGAGACTGGAATTACACTGGAAAAATGGGGGAAAGGTTGCCTTGTGATGCAAACTCAAGGGACAGGTACACAGAACACTTCACAGACGTGTTGCTTGCTCTCTTTATGAAATGATAAAGAGATACACATGATACAATACACACTCATACACAAACATTTGAGTGCTTACTATGTGCCAGGCTCTTTGTGTACAAAAGGAAAACCAAGCTGACTTAGCTTCTGCCCTCAAGAAGCCAGCGTTTAGTGAGAAGACAGGCAAACAGCACAGCAGACCGACTGCGCAGACTGGCTTTAGAGGAGATCGTCAGGAGGGGACAGCCTCTCTGACATCTGAAGGGTAAGGAAGGGCTTACTGTATGCAGGACTGGCTGGGAGAATGTTCCAGATAGAGGGAGTAAAGGTGCAAGGGTCTATAGGCAAGAAAACAAAGCTTAGCGTGTTTAAAGTATCAACAAGCCCATGTGAGCAAAGTGAAACAAGACCATAATTTAAGGCCTTGTGGGTTATGGTAGAGATTGTGGATTTTATTAGAAGTGTGACAGGGATCCACTGAAGAGTTTTCAAGCAGAGAAGTAATGTGATCCAGTTTGTTAAAAAACAAAACAAAACAAAACAACACTTTTGTTGCTGTTATGAGGTAGGTTAGAGAAAGAAATGGAGAGTTAAAGTAGGCAAATGAGTGTCTGGAGCTCAGTCCTAGAGATGAGAGGAACATGGGACCAAGAGTTTCGATTAGCTCTCTAACTGGAACCAAACTGTGAGCTCCCTGTGGAAGCGGGCTGTATTTCTGACTTCCCTGTCGTCCAAGTTGAGAGATACCAGAGCATATCTGCAGCTGATGGAAGTACTTGATAGAAAATGCTACAAGATAAAGATGCAGGAATGACAGCTGATAAGGGGTTTGCTCAGGTAGAGATTCGTTTTGAGGAGAGAGGACACTTCCTCCAGAGTAATAGGAGGAAAAGAGATGAGAACAGGCTCTGGTGCACCAGGCCTAGAGATCTGCTCATCTGTGACTTGTACCTTCTCCGTGAAGTCTGAGGCAAGGTCTTTAACTGGAGGTGGGGGGGTGTGCTGGCATGGCAGGCGAGAGGGGTGAGGAGGTAGAGCTGGGGCAGGGTGAAGGAGGAGCCTACTGGGGACAAAGGACACTGAGATCACGGGAGCCCCTACATGAATGCTGAACTCATCAAGGACGAGAGAGGCCGACCTGACAAGGATGACTGGGAGTAGGGTTTAAACATCCATAGTGACTGAGCATCTTGACTTTTTGCCAGAAAAAGCAAATTATTTTTTATTACAGGTATGTAGGTAAATTTACTACCACAGGCACTACAGTATCAGTAAGTTTTTGAAAAATAGTATTTTTGCCAGAATCCAAACACAGACAATATTGTGGTACTGCTGTGTAGTAGCTGAGGATTGTTAACCTCCCCTCTCTGCCATTGGAGTGTGAGTCCCTGAGGGAGGGGACACATGTTCGGGAATCTCCTGAGCCACGGCAGGAGTTCAGGCCATGCTTGCCTGTGAGCCCGTGGTTATGTGTACACGTGCTCTCCTCGCACGCACCTAAACGCTTATAGTCCAAAGGAGAAGGTTTTTGAAAGAATGATTTTAGAGTGACCTGAAAAATTTCCTCGCACTTCTAGAGAAAACAGTTCAAAATTGACTCTAATCCGAAAAGTAATTTCAAATAGAAATAAAAACAATTACAAGAAACAGCAGCTCTAAGTCACCGGGATAGAGATTTCTTTTAATTAATTAAAAGATCTTGACACTTACTTTATTAATTCTCGCCCTTCAGAACTAATAAAATATTCGACTAGCCACTGACAAGCATCAAAACTTTTGGAAAGTAATGCTTCAATAGTGGCAATCCATTCTTCAGTATCGACCCTTTAAAAAAGCAAAGACAGACAAGTAAGGAGCACGGCCCCAGCGAATAAGCCTGTGGAGTGTCACTGTGGTTTAACCTGTTCCAGGGAGGTGGGGTACAGGATAAGCTGAACACCCAATGGTCACTGACTAACATGGGTCCGCGGGCCCCACAAGCCAGGGCTCTGCGTTTTTTCCCTTCTCCTGCCTCACCTCCCCACAAAAAAGTGTGAAGAAGCTCAAGTCTTAGACTTTAACTTTTATCTTCCCCATCTTCTTTAAACAACTGCAATCAGGAAAACTGCCTGACTGTGGCATTTTGTGTTACTTTACTAAGTTACAAGTGTAAAATGCACACTTTCAGAATATGTACTACATCAACATTTTTATACTTCATTGTTACAATCATTAATATCCTACCTCATGGAATAAAAACATCTGGGCAAAGAGATGTCATGACTATACTACCCGGGACTTAGCATAACACCCCCCTCCATTCTCTCATGCCCCAAAATGGTGAATATAACCAAGACGAAAATAGTCTGCAATGCATAGACATTGGCGTGAGCCAATTTCACAACAGAAGTAATGACATTTCCTTAGTCCTATGCCAGACGTTAAAAGAGAAAGGAACATATGAGGTCTTCTTTTCTAATCAAATAATAAAGATCAATGTCATTTAATACAACTTTTAACACCTAAAAATGAGGTTGCTATTCTATGTGTTTCTTCTCAAGTGTCTCTTGACTGCAAAGTTTTCCCCCAAGCCCCTCACCTCTGGCGAAGTTCCCCGCACTAGGCTCGCTGAGCTGTCCTTGCCTTCCTCACCCTGACTCTCTGCCTGCTCTGGACTTCTGCTCCAGCCAGCGCGCAGCCACTCACCCGTCACCCACTTACTCACACAGCACCTACCTCTGCACCTGCAACCTACAATTCCTTCCAGGTGCTGAAGACAGAAACCGTTCACAAACCCTCCACCATCTCCCGCTGAACACCGTCCCAACTCCCCTCTGTGGTAATCGGGACTCTCAATGGGTTCATCCAAACCCCACATCTGACCTCACTTCCAATGAATTCCTTACATGTGTAAGCAAAACTCTAGTCATTCACGGTTCTTTAGGCAAGTCTTGTTCGTTTCTCAGATTTTCCCCTTTCACCCAGACTGGTCCCTCCGTTTCTCTATTTTCATCTTTCAAAATCCTGAGACTGTCACTCTCTTTGACACCTACCCCATACCCATCTGGATATGATTTTGCCCAATTCCTAAAGATGTCTAGCATTTATCCCTTGCTTTTTCTGCTTTATCGATCCTTCCTATGAGATTAGAAATTCCTCCAAGATAGGAACCATGCCTTAATTACCTGTGTCTATCAGGTGCCTTCACAATGCTCTGAATTCATAAATTCTATTTTAATTGAATTCATTGGTGCCTCTTGCCACAACAGACTATCAAAACATATCATTTCTCACCTGAGTTTTTTCTTTGTCCGTAGGTAAGTTTGAAAAAGGAACTGAATAGCAAGCTGTAAGCTCACCTTTGCCATGCAAGGATAATATGGATGCTTTAATTTAGTCTGAGAGAGAGGGAGAAAAGAGAGGCTATTTTTCACTGATGTTTTATTGATTACTAAATGTTATGAGTTGAATAATGACACATAATTAATATTACTAAGAAAAATCTAGCCAGCTTACTATAGAAAGTGTCCCATTTAAATTTTTTAAAAGGGTAAGGAAAGACATCCTCTTCATTTCTTTTATGAAGCCCTCTCAAAATAGAGACTTTAGACCATGGACATATTATAGGTAACCTGTCAGCAGACTAAGAAACTTTCCCCCTTACTGGCAAATTGTAATCATGGTACTCAAGAAACAGAAGTACCTGGAAGTTCATTTTGAGTCTGGTAAAGTCTGATGACAAATAGGACAAATTGATGTCCACAAAGCCCAACGTTCATTGACCTCATCTTGTGGCTATTCTCAGATTCTTTACAAAACTGAAGAGCACTTGAAAAAGCCAGTATGTGGAAACCAGCGCCCATTCACAATCTGCAGGACACATTCTGAGCACTGCCTGTATTTTAACATCACCCCAGAAGTGACACATTTGTGCGAACGTTCTGGGCCTCTAATCTGGGGTGGGGGCGGGGGATGAGTCACTGAATGCTTGAGCTGACAGTTAACTAGGCTCCTTTCTTAGTCCTCTACTAAGAAGCCAACTAGTACTTACAGCATTCAATGATGCTAAAGACAAAACAAAACTGAAATAATCACTACTGTACACATCTCTATTCTTCATAAACTTGAGGTTTTCATCTCTCACCATCTACAAAAGAAAATTAGTAATTATTTTTAAGAAACAGGGCAAAATATTCAGTATGTGCAAGACATTTTTGTTGATACATTAGGTAAAATAGGGTTTTTAAAAAAATATTAGGTTAGAAGGGTTCACAAGAACCCTTTTCTTGAGCTTTGAAATTTCAAAAAAGGAGAGAGGAAAATCTTCCTTTCAAATATAAGAAGCTGAAATAAGGCAAATTATTCTTTATCAAACCAAACTCTTCTGGGAAATTTCAGAAAACCACCATGTAAAGGACAAGTGAATTCAAACCTGCTATTTTGGGTTGAGGGGCAAACAGAGCTTTCCCAAGTAAAACTAACTCAATGTTTTCCTTACCTTGGAGAGCTTAATTCTTCCTCTCTAAACAAAACACTCCATACTTTTCCTAAATTCTCTGGTTCTGGTTATTCAGCTTTTGATTACTTAGTGTACAAAGCCTTGACTGGATAGTTGTACAGTGCTGAATTTAAACCCTGGCTCTGTGACACTGGCAGGTCATTTCTCCTTTTCTGAGCTCACTTTTTCCCTCTTAAAAAAATGAGTGTAAAACCCGCTACTCCACAAGAATGTTTTAAGAATTTAGAATTTGTTGGGGCGCCTGGGTGGCTCAGTGGGTTGAGCCTCTGCCTTCGGCTCAGGTCATGATCTCGGGGTCCTGGGATCGAGTCCCATGTCTGGCTCTCTGCTCAGCAGGGAGCCTGCTTCCTCCTCTCTCTCTGCCTGCCTCTCTGCCTATTTGTGATCTCTGTCTGTCAAATAAATAAAATCTTAAAAAAAAAAAAAGAATTTAGAATTTGTTTACAGCATGTAACAGAGTAGATATTCAATAACTGATGGTCATCACTGTCACAACAGTTTTCCCCAAAGGAATGAACCCTATATTTCAGCTGTGTGTGTCTTTAGTGCTCACACCCTCCCACGTGTCTATCTGTGACACCCTCCAGTCACACGGCAGGCTGGCGATAGTGCCGGCCACCTCGAGTCTGTGGTCACCTCTGTGACCTGGTATAAGACACTCATGGGACAAGGTGGTTAGGACAAGGCACTTGAGATCCAACCAAGTCCACGAGGAGGCCAGCAGGAACACATCTGGACCTCTGAGGTGGATTTTGACTTTTATCCGAATTTTCTCCTTTAGAATTTTCTATATGGTTCTTACCTGGTATATTCGCACAGGCATTTTCTCTACAAACAGTCCTTTCTTCTCGCCTTTTTTAACCAGCTTGGTTAGAATAGAGAGCCGGTCATTGTTAGGCCTGTGGGGCCGGGGAGAGGACTGTGGTGAAATCTCTGGAGAAGATGGCGCGGACCTAAGGATGGAATCAGAAAACGGTCTGGTGTAGAGCCGACAGACTTACGTAACAAGGCACTAGACTTGGCAATAAACTGCATACTTTCCAGATCCAATATAGGAAAATGCAAATTCATAGACAACAGGACCTTAAAAAAACCAAGAACGTTGGCAGTGCTGGCCAAGTGCGACACTTTGAACATAAAGTGTACCCAATAAGTGCTGAGATTAGAAAAAAATGGCAATTCTAGAATGAAATAATTTATATACATGTTTCTAAATACCAAGTAACTTCTTGCTAAGGAATCATAAACAGGTGGCAATAAGAAAAGGGGTAGAGGTATTTATTTTCTTTTTAGAATTTCTCTCTAGCTTGTTTAACAAATTACTTTTAAAGATTTTATTTATTTATTTGACAGACAGAGATTACAAGTAGACAGAGAGGCAGGCAGAGAGAGGAACGGAAGCAGGCTCCCCGCTGAGCAGAGAGCCCGATGTGGGGCTCGATCCCAGGACCCTGGGATCATGACCTGAGCCGAAGGCAGAGGCTTTAACCTACTGAGCCACCCAGGTGCCCAACAAATTACTTTTAAATGCCAAACAATATACTCAGGATTGTAATGACTGCCTGCTGAAATGGTGCAGTGAATTATGTGGAAGAGAAACTCACAGAGAGAGATCCTCAGCTTCCTGCCGGACAACGCTGACCCGGCTTTTCTTTGGTAACACTGGGGAGTTCTGATCAGAGACCCTTTGGTAGAAGAGCATATAGGCATTCCAGTATCTTCGGCGTACGTCAGTATATGGGTTTGCTTTATAACAAGACAGGAAGAAATCTTTGTAAATAAAAAATGTTTTCTTGTCTTCACAATTTAAAATAAAGGACCTATAAATAAAGCAAGTACTTACAAAATTTAAAAGCAAAATGTAAGTACAATGTCTTTTTACCAGTAATACTGTTTAGAATCACTTGAAAGGTGATATAGAGGAATAGGAAGAAAGCTGTATGGTAATGGGGTAAAGAAGGTAAATATTCCTAGGCAAGACTAAATTTAACCAAAAGGCAGATAACATTTAAAAATAAATTCTGTGACATAGGATGGGATTATAATTGGCCTCACTTAACCAATTCTGTATAGGACAGCCAAATCTAGGTAAGTTTTGGCAACGATACTATCTTTTACCATCAACTATCTGTAGCCAAAGGTAACTACTTTAGACAAAGGACTACCTTGGTTATGGTATCAGAATCTAATATAGTGGATATAATACAGGTAAAATTTTTTTTTAATTTTTTAAGAAATTTATTTATTTGTCAGAGAGAGAGGGAGAGCGAGCGAGCGAGCACAGGCAGACAGAGTGGCAGGCAGAGGCAGAGGGAGAAGCAGGCTCCCTGCCGAGCAAGGAGCCGGATGTGGGACTCGATCCCAGACGCTGGGATCATGACCTGAGCCGAAGGCAGCCGCTTAACCAACTGAGCCACCCAGGCGTCCCAAAACAGGTAAAATTTTTTAAAAATTTTAATTGAAGTATAGTTGACATACACTACACTATGAAGTATAGTGACATACACTATGTTGTGACATACACAACAGCAGTTGACATACACTGAAACATATGTTTCAGGTGTATAACATAATGATCTGACAATTAGGTACATTATGAAATGCTCCCCACAGTAAGTGTCATTACCATCTGTTGCCACACAACCTTATTACAGTATTATTGACCATACTTCCTATGCTTACTTTCCATCCTTGTGACTTACTTATTTTCTAACTAGAAGTTTGTTCCTCTCAAGTCCCTTCACCTACTTTCCCTGTTCTCCTCTGACCCGAACACAGAAATTTTTAAATGCCCCTAGAGTACTACAAAATCAGGTTTCAGAAATGCTAAGGTCTCTATAAAAGGTCTTCCCCTCACCCCCAAGTAGCAAATTCTGATTGGATTCTCTGAGGTCCTTTTCCTCGTAGTCTTTCTTCTGGGGGTGGTGGCTGGAGAAAGACTGTTTTGCCATACTGCATAAACACGGTTTTAAAACCCAGGTGTTAGGGATGTCTTCTGTAATTAATTGTGCCTCTATGTAAGTGGAAAGGAAATTTGAGAATTTTAGTGGACAACTACTTCTTCTGAAATGATTTTTAAGGTTGAAATTCTGCATTCATTAGTTTCTCTCTGATACTTGTTTCTTCCTCTTACTCTATCACCTGTCCTCTGAGGGCTGCTGCAAGGAAATAGTTTCAAAACATTTTGTAATAAGCAGCCTGAGTATTTTCTCTCTGGCTATCAAGGAGTTTGTGGATCTATATAGTTAAAACAATGGTATGTAAAAATAAAAGAATTACATTTTATGTTAAGAATACTACTTCCAATCTGACAGAAAACTGTAAGTTAAAAAAAATAAAACTAATGGGAAACATCCATTTGTAAATACTTACTTTGATCATAAACTTTTGGTCTATATTCTCCTCCAAAGCATTCATACTCCAGGGTCTCATCATTTAGGTCGAATTCCTCTATAACTGTGTCATTAAACTTGTACCACTTTCCTTTTCCACACCCTCTGGAGCCCACAGAGGAAACAAACGTTATGAGATTAAAACCCAACATCTCCCTCTCCAGCCTTTATCTCTAGGTATTGTCTACACATACAGAGGATGACTACTATTAGAAAATACTCAAGAAAGAAACTTAAATTTTTAAAACAACTTTTCCAACTGAAGAGGTAAACAGTTACAGTACATTTTAAAAATCCAATACAAAATACACCAAAGAGCAATGCAAAAGCTTCTCTATACTACATTCACAGGCATGGATGGTAAGAGCAGGGCAGGGGGAGCGAAGGAGGGACAGAGGAGGGCAAGAGGAACAGAGGAGGGACACAGGAATGCAGAGGAAGTGGAGGCAGGACTACTGGAAGGCAGGAGGAGGAAGTGGCGTGAGACCCTCTTACCGCCTGTCCTTAATGAAGGAATAGTAGTGACCCGCGTGTGCCTGTCCACTGTGGACAATGACACCGACAAGTTCATAGTTTTCAGTGAGGGCAACTTTTTTTCGTGGGGATCCTCCACCTCCCTGGTCCATACTTCGCCCGTTTTCACCAACTTCAGAAGACGAATCTTGGCGAGCCATTCCTGAAACTGTGTAAGGCTCCATGTTTAGCATCCAGGGAAACTATTTAAAAGCAAAAAGACATTAGTGTTGATGAGTAACACAGACAGCAGTACCCCATTAAGTCAGATTCAAATAAGAGGGCTGTTTTCCTAATTCTAGCTAGGCCCGCCCCCGGACTCTGGCCAGGACGACTTCTAGAGAGGAGGGCTGTTCCCAGATCTGCCATCCAGTGGCAGCAGCTGCTTAAGACAAGGGGCCCTGTACTCCTCTGAATGCTGAGATCACAGCCTTTCACTGTGGAGATGGAAATTAAACATGTAAAAAGTAAACAGCAGAAAGGTGGGGTCATGGTTTTAAGGTATTTCAGGGGGGAATGAAAAGAAGTTACCCTTATCTGTTCATCATATTTAATGGAGCGTCCACTCTCCCAGTCAAATCCAAATCTCATTAGGTGAATTACCAAGACGCTAGGTAAAGACTTAATGCAGGTCCTTTTCACGGTTATTCTCTAAAGAAAAGCAAAACCCAATTATCTCCATGGAGGAAATAAAACAGTCAAATCATATAAAGGTCAGAGATTTCCATGGGCTTCTCCTGCCCAGGTAAAAACAGGTAACACAATTTAATGGGAACAACACTAGAAGCTTAATACTGCCCTCACATAAAACATAAACAAATAACAAATTAATCTTGTTTTCTAAAAAAAGGCAAATGTAATACCTTTTCTTTACACTTTTCACAGTAATATGCATTACTGCCCTCTAGAACTTCTCCTCTAACAAACTGGTCCAAAGAAATTTCCAAGCTCTGACATGAAGTAACTCCAAGATTGAGAGCCATGAAAGCTTCCTCACGCTCATATCTGGTTAGGAAATCACAGGAAAAATATAATCAAACAGTGGAATGTAAACGTCTTGAGACTACCATAGTACCAAAGACTGTACACAGAACTACATTCATAACCAGTGAAATTAATCCACACTGCCAAATAAAAACGCCAATTTTTGATGAAGAGAAATTCCTTTAAAAAAATCACGATTTTCAGCAAAGAATTTTAGAAGTGGAAACCAGAGACACTTAATTCAATAAACATTTATAGGTCCACTTAGAGATCTATAAGTCTCTCAACAATGCAAAATTCACAACATACCAGCAGCATCATTTAAAAAGGATGATGATCACGTGCTGTCCTACTCTAGCCAACTGGCAATTTCCATGTTTTCACCTCAATATTGAAGCCTTTTTCCACTGCAAAAATATTTCCTATGAGTTTAGTATCTGCCTCAGGATAACCCAGGGAACAAATACTTTTTTTTTTTTAAATTTTATTTATTTGACAGAGAGAAAGAGAGAGAAAGAGAGAGCGTGCGAGCGAGCGCACGCACAAGCAGATAGAGTAGAAGACAGAGGGAGAGGAGAAGCAGGCTCCCCACTGAGTGAGGAGCCTGACACAGGGCTTGATCCCAGAACCCTGGGATCATGACCTAAGTCGAAGGCAGTTGCTTAACCAACTTGACCAACACATACTTTTCTGTTTGAGGATTTGTGACTTCCTGTAGAAATCCATGATGAAATTTACAGTACTCTTAAAGCTCCACCTTAAATATATGAATACGGAAGCTTCTGCTTGCATCATGATTTGTTTAATACTAAGCATGAATCTGAATATTCTAGAAATTGGCTGAACTCAAACTTGTCAATAAATTGTTACAATAGCTTAAGAAATAAAAATACTATTAAAAAAGATCATAGTTGAAATTTTTAGATACTATCACTTTAGTCAAGTAGGACATGGATGAAAATCAATAAAGTACTATCAATTAAGAGGAAAAAAGCCCCAAAATGAAGGTGATCAGTTCTGATGTCCATGGTATCTTCACTAACCTGTGAGGACAGTCTTTACAAATCTTCTGATCAGAGTAGATGCCCTGGAAAGTATTCTTAAAAATTTGGTCTCTCCCCATTTTCTGTTGGAATAAAGGGACAGAATTTTAGTTGATGCCTCTAGAATTTATAGGTTGCTTACACAGAATTTTATTTAAACCTAAGTTAAAGTGCAGATTTCAACTTAACAGCTAAAATACAGGGAGTCACGTTGCTAGCTTAAGCTGGATCAAATGGGACGACTGGAAGCCACTGGCCTGACTCTCAGAACAGCCTAACCTGTCGGCGAAGGAAGAGGAGACGGCCAGTCCCTGCTGGTGACAAGAACAGCACTCAAAGGCGATTCTGAATCTTTCCCCGCACTGCTCGCAGTGATCACTGGGTTAGGAGCAACTCTCCCTAATCTTTCTTTCCTTCTTGTGGATAAAATGCTATATATTCCTAAGTGATCTGAAAAAGGGAACAAGTAACCTGGGTCTCCTGCTTCACTGGGAGGTGCCCTGTAACTAGGAAGCTGGTCACACGTCATGCTAGGTGGGGGCAGGAAGTTTTGGGCTCACACACCCCCACAGACAACTCTCATCTGGCCGTCTGGCAGATTCAGACTGCAGAGCACAGGCCGGTGGGTCCCCAATGAGGGCAGCACGCCTGAAGCCAAGCTACCTTGGGGCACCCCCAGTGGTCACTCTGGAGTATGGGTTAAGAGCTGCACACCTCACCATGCGTTGGATGGATGAAGAAAAGAAGTCTAGTCTGTTTTGATGTTCAAACCCCGCCAGAAGAACTGACTCACAGCCATGGTATTAAAGATGACCAGATTCTGAGGGGCCGGTTTCACAGTAATGCCCATCCTGACACACTACTCTCGTATTAGAGTCTCAGGGAGTCAGAGAAAAAGTGACATTTTTTTTCCTACCTTGAGATATTCGTCCATCTGATCAATAAGACTAGTGAAGAATTCATATGCATCCTGCTGTTCTCTCACATAAAGTTCTTTGTTCCACATCTTGAAAATCTATGCAACAAGAATTAAATACATCATTAAAGGAAAAGTTAGCAATATCTGAACACAGTAGAACACAAATGTGAGAGAGCACTTGAGTCCTTCTAAAAACCAAGTTCCCTATTAGGGCAGTAGACACTTTCACTGAAGTGTGACAAGCTCGTTTTTGGCTACTTAGGCTTGCTCTTGGCCCCCGTGTTACTGTCACAAGTTTGTGAGGCCACACAGGGTGGGATCTGAGGCCATGGAACAGAGTTTCCGTCTTAGAACTATCTGAACTCCTCCTGTGAAACAGAGTAATGTCCTTCATTTAGGGCATTAGTGAAATTGGGATAATTTGAACAGATGCTCCCAAAAGCCAAAATAAGAATCATGAGAAATATTCAAAATCATTAAGATCAGCAGATCCCTGAAATTATAAATGACCCTTTTTAATCTTCTAATCATTTGAAATCAAGCATCAATCTTAAGCAGAATGGTGTAGCCCATTCTTCTGTAGGTTCCTGGCAGTGGGATCAGTCTAGAACCAATAAAGACAGAAACAATTACAGCCAGATCCAAGGACCCAGTGTCCTGAAATCTAGAGTTAACTGGATGACATACCTTCCAGAAGTTCTCAGGTACATAATACTGCAGCTTGCTTTCCATCAGATGCCCAAAGAGAGACTGCACCTGGTAGAACACGCTGTCGTCTGGATTGTCCGTGTCATCGTCCACTGAGAGTAATGACTACACGGAAAGGACAGAAACGAGGAGCATGAGCCAGAACTAGGTCACTGTTGCACAGGGCCCTGGGCAGACGCACGTGTACCGGCCACACTTCTGTCACAACACTGTGTACGTCTGGATGCGGCTACAGCTCTGAGTAGGGTTAGCCTCAGTTACTTCTGAGTTGGTGGAATCCTGGACAAGTCATTTCTCTGAGGCTCTGTTTGATCATGAAAAACTGGAACTAGCGATACCAGTATCTCTTATGAAAGAGAAATGATCTACATAGAATATTCTCAAAACTACTAACTGCTATAGCACCAACTTCTGGTACAGACTGACTCTCGAACATGGTTTGAACCACACGGGTCCAGGTACACGTGGATTTTTTTGGATACAGAACAGTACCATAAATGTATTTTCTCTTTCCTAGCTTACTTTATTGTAAGAATAGAGTATGTAATACACAGAACACACAGAATAGGACTTAATTGTCCAGTCAACAGTAGGCTGTCAGTAGTTAAGTTCTAGGGGAGTAAAAAGTTACATGCAAACTTCTGACCACACTGGGAGAGCGGAGCATAAGTGCTCCTAACTCCTGCGTTGTTTAAGAGTCAACAGAACTATTACAAAGCACGAATGAGAGACCCTAAATTTTTCTAAAATACTAAAAACATGAAGTAATTTTATGGAATAGAATTTGAGATAACCTCATTCAAAAATCCCACTTAGTCAAGTCTATCTGCCAAATAGGCAGCACACACCCTCAGCAAATTTATAAAGACATAACCACCAACATGCTGTCTACATGTATTGCAGAAGCTATGACAAAATCCCCAAGTTATGTCTAGCTTTAGTCAACTTTGTGATCTGTAAATCTGGGACAATTTTCAAGCCATGTACACATTCTCTTTCATACCATACAGGAAAGAAGAGGGAAGTCACCTCAGGGAGCCCGGGCTGCATATATAGCTGCTGGAAGACTGCGTTCATGTAACACGTGGCGCCGCCATTCCTCAGTCCCACAAAGCCGGAACTGGACCTGCTATCCACGGGTGGAAGGTACTAGGAAACAGAGGAGGGGAAATGGTAGACAGAGAATGAGTGTATCTGCCACCAGCACATGCACACCGGGGCTGTCTGAGAGGGAAAAAGAGAAACTCACAGATTCATCCATCCAGTGGGCTAGAAGTCAGGCTAACACAACCTATGTTCTTGAAATACCTCTGCAGATGCGAATACAAGTAAAAAACACTACTATCTCAACATTCCTTTTCCATTCATGAAGTACCTAACATACTGTTTATTTGTCTGTCCATCTGGTAGTCATGCATTCCGTCACCTATCATTCAACAAAAACTCATGAAGAGGCTACTATGTGCCGGCCCTCAGGAAGTATATGTGGTCCCTTATCCTAAGGAGCTCACAGTCCAGCAGAGTACACAGACATCAGTCAAGTAAATCTATCTACTTACAAACTGAGGTAGTACTCTGCAAAAAAGAGATAGGACTCTATGAAGTATTTACTATGAAGGATCCTGGCCAGTCGGAATGGTCAAGGAAGGCTCATATTCCTTCCCTTCCTTTTTAAGAAAGTAACATTCTTCTATAGAATAACTTATAGTAAGCATACAATTAAATAAGTAATTATGCTTGCACTGCACTTAAAGATGCCTTATACTAACTCTGTTACAATGCTTTTCTGGTTAGAAATAATCTAGGAAAGGCATCTTGGATGAAGTTGAACATGGCACTTCTCCAAGCTGAAAAGGATACTGAATGCCATGTCAGCAGAATCTTGGTTCTAAGGCCATACCCAGAATCATCTAACCTGCATAGCTCAAGTACCTGCATCCATGTAATAACCAACCGATTAGATCTTTTGGACCTCAGGGAATTGTTAAATATGACATACTTTCCACTAACATTTGACATACATGTAGAACAGGGTGATTTCTAAGATCTAATCAACACTACAATTTATTTGTAGCCCAAAGCACAGATTTTTAAAAGGCTACAACATAAGAAAAGTGAGTTCATAACAGTGCTAAAAAATAAGTATTTATATGAGGCAAATGCTTTTTTCATGCTGCTGATACAATTCCTTATGAGAAAAATGAAATTTCCATTTAAATCTATTAAACAAATAATATAAAACTAAAACATACTTATAAACTAAATGTTTTAACACCAAAACAGTTTCTATTTTCCACATTGCATTTTGCAAATGATATTTTCTCTATCTGGTGCCCCTTCCTTTCCCTCCTTCTCCGTATGCTGCATAGTACTCAGCTCAGGCTTCCAAAGGGATAAGCCTGACTCTGCGATGTTCATGGAGAATGTGAAGGCAGCTCTAAAAGCGTCCTCCCACTCCTGGTCTGGTACTCCAGTGCACCTGTGATGTGCTTCCCTCCTGCAGATCTCAACGAACACTAAACTGCTGCCCAGCTCTAGAGCCTTGTCCTGTATCCTTTCATTGCTAGAATGACCTTTCCACCTTGCTTCAGGTGGCCTGTGAGACATCAGAGCTCTCTCTCTTTTTTTTTTTTTGGAAGATTTATTTTTGAGAGAGCATGAGCAGGGGAGGGGAAGAGACAGTGGGGCAGGGTTGGGGGGTTATGGGGGGTTGTGGGGGCAGGGAGAGAAACAGACTCCTCGCTGAGCGGGGGAGCCTGAAAGCAGGGCTCGATCTCACGCCCTTGTGATCAAAACCTGAGCCAAAATCAAGAGTTGGGCGCTTAACCAACTGAGCCACCCAGGCTCCCCAGCTCTATTTTCAATTTCATCTTTTCTAAGATGCCTTTTAAGATACCGCCACCTGGTGGTGAAGTGCCTCTCTGTTGGTAGAGCATTTGGGACATGACCTGTATCTTAAAATTTATCACATTATATTGAAATTATCTGACTGTGGCTCTGTCTCCTCCATTATACATTGCCTCTCTTAAGGGCTGGAATCCTATCTTCATTTAGGAGCTCCAAAGCCTAACACACCTATTAGTGCCTAGTAAGCCCAGTAACTCATAGCTGAATGTAAGTGAATGCAGACAATGGCACAGCCAATGTCTGAGTTGGTATTTCCAGTTCCAGGCACTGTGCCCCTCCAACAGCTACTCCACAAATGGGCTGAAGTGCTACTTCTTTCTGAAAGTGACTATCAGCTGACTTGAACATGTCTCCTCTTCAGTTAAGAAAAAGGGTACTGCTGAGTAATATAGTATGACAATGGTAACAAAGTAACTTTGTAGTTTCTAGTTGATTAGAGTAGGTGAACACGACAGGTATATGAATAATACTTTCTCTGTGATTAGGATAAAGCAAACATAAGCTTTAAAGCTGTATGTTTAATTAATCATTCCAAAAACACAACGTGCGTCAAGGTCTAAAAAACTTACATCAAACTCCTTAGTAAGAGCAGGGTCGGGCTGATGATGCATAGAAAGCAGTTCTTTTGTGATAATTTGCAGATTTGAAGGTGAGCTATCAGCCAGCATCACCAGGACTTCATAGGCTGCCAATCGGCTATTCACTGTACTACACCTGAAAACAGAAGACCCCAGTCAATTCCAACAGTGAATAGTCTACTTAGAAAGCTCATTAAACTAAATCAACATTTGAAATATAAGTATTAGAGCTGCAGTTCCTCAAACAGGGCTAATCAGGTCTGATGGCAGAGCTCTAGGAACCCAGGGGGAAGTGTTTACTTAAAGGAAGAGGCCATGAATACAGGAAGGATGATTATGGTTGAGAGCTAAATATCTTCTTGGCCTGATAGAGTAGCAAAATCTCTCACTTAGGACTACAGAGTATTTTTATCTAAGGTTTGTATCAGCAAAAATGGAGGACAAAGAGTCCGAAAATTTTATCAAAGACAACGTGAGAGTAGCAAGAGCGATTTTTGTTATCACCCTGAAATTCAAATATCTAAATGGCAGAAAAAGAAAGCTATACAAATCAGAATAAATGCCTATAAATGCCTATATGTGCCTGAAGACTTAAAAAAAAAAAAACAAAACCTCTTCAAGGACACGAATCTGCTTCATTTTGCTAAGAAAATGGAGGCAGAAATATGTGGTATGCTAAATTAATTTCATTTAAAAATGACGATAAAAGGTAACTAGCAAGCATCCTGCAGGAAACTAAAGGCTTCTGATGTTGCTCACCTTTAGTAGACATCATTTTGGGGATGGACAGTAACTTCTCAGTGTCACCTATGCCAACCTTGCCTTACCGAGAAGATCACAGGTTAGGAAGGATACACAGAAAAGAGGACATCCAACCTCTGAGAGAAACACATATGCAGTGAAGTGTGGGAGATGTGTTCATGGGCTGGGGAGTGAGGGCCACAGGGCTGGCTCTTAGATCAGCACTGCGCCACACCCTGAGGACAGTGCCCAGGAGCTGGCACTGTCCTTGGCTTCTTTTTTGGACTTCTGGGTTGCAAAGGACCAGTAAAGAACACACAGGAGGTACCGTACACACGGGTTAAATGTGAAAAATTTCTTTTGTGTTAGTAAGCATTACTCGTGAAAATACTTCTGTGTATCGTAACTCTCTCTCTGGCTTTAGGGTTTAGGTGGGAAAGGGCGGGGAGTCATTGTGATGAATGAGTATCACTCAGTACACAGGGGAGGATGAGACAAAATGCCGCCTTTTCTACTCAAGGCACTGTGTATGATTAAAACAACCCAACTCCCTGCTGATGGAGGTGTTGCTTTTAATAAATATAAGGAAAAGGATTCATGAATAAAATTTCAATAAAACCACTGAAGAACCACTGAACTCTACCTCTAAAACTAAGAATACTCTATAGGTTATCTGAATTAAAAAAAAAAAAGAACTACTGAAGATTTATTTTCTCCGTTCACTGAAAGCTGGAACACTCCTGTATTTCTACTGCTTTCATAAAAGATTCCCATGGAGCTAGCACCAGATCTTCCAGAACAAGACTGGAGCAGGGGTGAAGATGGGAGTCACAGCCCAAGAGACAGCCCAAGAGTGCTAATGAAGGTTTATGACCTGAAAGATTTTGCTAGTAAGAAAACTCTACACAGAGAAATCCTCACACATGGTAAGATATAGTTTAAGATTCCATGAAATACTGCTTATTAGGCCTTGCCCATTCCAATAACCACTAAGATTATATGGGAACGTTTTTCACTGGTTAAATATCAAATCCCCAGTTCCTTCAGGATTATTTAATTAACTCTGGTTTTCCTAAGAGCAAAGTAAGTTGGATTCAGAGGAAGGACAGACGGAAGCATGAAGCAGCCTCCTCCTAAGCTCCAGGAGCACCCAAGTAGGGTCAACATTACTAAAAGATCTTTCAAATTTCTACCGATAAAAGCGAATACAATATGGGATTCTAAAATTACCACAATAAATCACTAGCAGTTATAATTATCAGGACATGGTGGATACACAGCAAATCACAGTTCATGCACTACAGCACCTACACATTCCTCCGAGAAGAAACTCTTGAGATTCTGAGCCTATTTACTTTTACTTTGGACATAATCCTTACCACCTCAGTTTCTCTTAGAATTTGTTACCGACCAAGTTAACCACATAATTTACTACTTATTCTTCCAACTGGATAAGAATGGTTCCAGCATACACGGCTCAGCACCTATTATGTGCCAGACAGGCTTTATCCTAAGCCCCTTTACATGCATTTCTTTATATAGTGGATAATATCTTATAACTACACACACTCACAAGATGGACGACAAATTCCAAGTTAAGAAAATCTCTTTTGTACTAAAGTTTCGAATTAGAATTTTTACCAAAACTGAACACAACGTGCATTTTCCATACTTTGGATGAAAGTCCTGTTGACTGATGGCGGCACTGCCAGCTGGAGAATGACTATTTAAAATAATTCTAGAAGCTCGGAAAAGGAAGTCATCTAACAATGGTTTAATGAGTGATGAACCTGGAATAGAGCATAATATTCATGTTGAGGAGGAACACATTTTAATTCAAAGATCCTGTTTTTGTACTTTCATATCAGAGCAGCAAAGGCACCCAAGGCCACCCAATGGCAGGGCATTCAATTTTATTTGATGCTTATTTTGTGAGCACTTACATAACACACAGCAAAGCTCTGTGGGGCAGAGGGGTGGGAAGGGGCTGGAGGGCCGTGGCCAGGGAACAATGATAGACAAGCGAGGGTACCTTCCTCTAGGAGCTGACGGTGGAGTGAAAGAAGCCATGCTTTCACTTTAGAAACACAAATGCGAAGACCACCACAAGGCAGAACAGTTCAAGTGAACAATTAATTCTTACTCTGGGTGCATGGAGGGGGGCACGGAAGGGTTTCCAAAACTTTTAAAATCTTGCCTTCTTTGGGTAAAATGATGTGCCCTTCTCACCCTGGTTTAGAATCACTCTTTTCTATGTATCCCCAATAGCCAAGAAGATTTTTATAGAGCTTAGTTTGTGTGATAAAAGTAATAATTAATGTTTTGACTTACTTTCTGAATATAACTTATAATAATGAATATGCCCCTATAAATAATATGTACACCCCAGGACACTCATATGGACCCCACTACACAGGGGGTGGTGGTTGGGGCTGCCTCCCAGCTGAGAATTACCCTTAAAATAAGTGAGACTTACAATAGATAATATTTTATAAAGCACAAAATAGCAAAAAGAGAAAACCCTACTTTGAATTAATTTTTACTTGATATTAAGAAGTTATGTGATCCGTTTTGAATACTATAAAATTCTCTACATGGTTTAATGACGCAGGTAAAACAAACCTTAAGTTTGTTTGAGATCCCAGATAATCTCGTTTTACCTGAAGGGTCAGTCTTCTATGGAGCACGGAGAACCTATCCTATTTTCCTAATTACACACAATACTATGGCAGTAACTAAGAAGCGAGGTATTCTATCACACGGGAAGATGAAGCAATAATTACCAAGCATTTCTTTTTCTGCCCCACAGAGTGAGAGAAGGGTCTTAATGAGCCGTAAGTGTCCTGCCAATAAGATGTTGTCTGCTTCACTGGTCTCACATTCAGCGGTGCGATTAGGTTCAAAGTTATCCAGCCAAGTGATCTCATCTTCCAGCATAGTCGCCGGGCTGATTCTTAACTGCTCCATTTCTGAAGCTTAGGAGGAAAAAAAAAAGTCCATTTGAAGAAAGGAGGATTTCCCCCCATGGAGTCCCAATCCTGAATTACAGTAGCAAAGTCAAGTCCCAACCTTCCATTTCCTCAATCGGAGACAGCGGTCATTAACAAACAGTGGGCAGGAGCTGTTGCCCCAAGGATTGGGACAGCGCGTGCGCACTCACTCCTTACCCACTCACTCTCTCAGTCCTAAACCAAACATGTAGTGAGGGCCCCTCCGTGCAGGTCAGGAAGGGGACAATCTTTTTTTTTTTTTTTTAATAATTTAAAAACATTTTTAATAAACATATATTATTAGCCCCAGGGGTACAGGTCTGTGAATCGCCAGGTTTACACACTTCACAGCACTCACCATAGCATGTACCTCCCCCATTGTCCATAACCACCCTCTCCCTAGCCCCCTCCCCCTGGCAACCCTCAGTTTGTTTTGTGAGATTAAGAGTATCTTATGGTTTGTCTCAGGAAGGGGACAATCTTGTTCTGAAGACGCTCCTAGTCTGGGGGCAGGGTGTGTATGTGTGTGCCAGCACGTGTCCCTAGTGGAGGCAAGAATGAGGGTACAAGGAGAGCCAAGGCTCCCGCAGTGTCACCTAGGCCAAGGGAGTCCTGCAAAGGAGGAAGGTCCACAGCACAGTGTTTCCGGACAGTGTACCAAACCCTGGAGAACCACTCTGCTGTAGTAGAGAGTACTACTGCTAGTAGTAGAGAACACTACTGCTCTGCTGTAGTAAGTTCTCTTGCTCTCCTCTAAACAAGGAGCAAAGCCAGATTCCGTCCCAGAAGATGGGACTGGGGAGGAGAGAAATCGTGACCACACTCTCCTTCCGAGGCACAACAGCCATGAGCGGTAAGGTCCCACAGGATGAGGTGAAGAGGAATACTTCAGGGTCAGTCAGAGTGGGACCAGCACGGGACAGGAGGCCATTTACTCACAGTGGTCCCTCGGCTAACACCTAGATGGCAGGGATCTGGGTGTGAAGTGCCTAGCGTAGGTATTGGCATATACAAATTACTCCCCAAATGACAACTACTGCTACTACTCCCACTCTGCGCTCAACAATCCCACAAAGCATCCTGGATTCCCTCGTTCGTCAGTCAGTGACACAGGGAAGGCCTACGTGAAGCACTCATTCATGACTTTTGTAGTCGTATGTGTCACAGCCAACTCATGGTTCCAGCCCTCGACAGGCAAAGCACACCACCCTCGCCAAATCCAAGCCAGAGAGCAAACCTTGCTGGCTGCCACCCAGCTTTCAACAGAAGCCTGGCTGAAAAATGTGGCACTCGGTTAGACAGACATGTCACCTGTCCATGTGTCTAGAGGACAGGCATGCACTCCGACTACATTATCTCAGACTCCAACACCCCCGTTTCACTGCACCGCTCATGGCATTGCCTCTCCCACCTTCAAGAGACACTTGAGACACGGATGAAGGCATCCGCCTTGGAGACCTCTGCGGAGGCTTACAGTCACTATGTCTTCATGTGTCCGTGACACAAAGACCTCTTCGCGAGCTTCCTTTCAGATTTAAGTGCCGGCAAAAAAATCTGTTTCTTTTGAGAAACCATTCAGTTTTCTTCGAGGGTCCTGACAACAGCCAACATATGCTGTTTCCTGTTTCCCTCTGTCTGCCAGCAACCTCACGACCAAATTCTGACTGTGCAGCTTTAAGCGCCCGCACACAGGCACGGTGTTTCTGTTTAACTCCCCCATTCTGGACATTCTTTCCCAATTAGTATTTCCAATGAATCCTTTGTCCATCCTGATTTTTATTTATTTCCTGGAAGCTGAAGCAAATCTTTTTATGTAAAGAGTGGGGAATGAACTAATAAACTCTTGATGTGAACAACTAAAATTTACACAGATCACCCCAGGATACCTCTGCCTTATACATGAGTAAGCACAGATGATCAAAATCTAAACGCTCCAACACTAAAATTTCTAACAACACTTCAATCACCTAACACTAAATAATTAACGGACTTCTACCTTTATGAACATACCTCAACAGTGATTCACTCTTTCCTTCAGTCATCGACCTTTAAAATGGTCAGAATTCACTATACTAGGGAGAAAAGTTCTTCCTAACAGTTCTGTATTGGTGTAATTAAAACATGTGTCTTTGACAATTTTTAAAATCAACAAATCTTCTCAATACTTTAATGGTTGGGTATATGCTAGGAGAAAAGAGAACTGGTATATGGGTTTATGTGCAATTTTCAAGAAAATAAAATTCAATTTCAAACAAGTAAATATAATCTCATTTATATTGAAAATACATTAAGTCAGAGATAGAAATGTCCATTTGGCTTTCTTTTCTACTCGCCCCCCTTCCCCCACAAATCAAAGTCCTACATCTACTTACTTGTCAGATCATCTAATAATTGGCACCTTAGATCAAAATACTCCATACACTGAGATAACAGTCTAAAAAACAGATAAGATTTCAAGTATTAAAAAAAGTCAATTTTGAAATAAAAAGCATTTTCCTTGTAAGAACAGGTTCATAAAATAGTTGAACAATGGAATTTTCCTAAGCATAAAAGAACTACTTTTACATCAATTCAACTTTAGTATCTTAGCAAGAAGCATACTAAAGATTCTGCTAATACAGATACACTACAGAAGTAATAGTGTAAAAAGAAGAAACTTATTAAATCTCCCATTTAGTAATGATGTACAGACTGACTGCATACATCAACTAGATCACACTCATTCATTCAAATACCAACCGATATTTACTATGCACTTACTACATGCCTGGAACTGTTTTAGAGAACAATTGAAAAGGAACAAAAGAGACAAATTTAAAAAATACATGTGTTAACTGGTGATACTAAGAAGAAAAATAAAGTGGAGCAAGAGGAGAGAAAGGTAAATTCTTTTACTTAGGATGATCAGTTAAGCTTTTCTGCAATTAAAGTAGCAAAGGGCACAAAATTTCAAGTCAAGGCAGCTTGGTTTTATTCCTGGCTCCATCACTTATAGTTGGGTGTCTAGGGCCAATTTCTTTGGTTTCTAATTTCTAAAATGCTTGTTAGAGTGTTAGAAATAAACACACAAACATATACATGATATACATGCACATCCATAAAAGGCTTAAGAATATACTAACAAGAAGAATAGGGAATGAACCAAGAATTATGATTATTAAGGAGATAATATAACTGTTAAACTCATTTGTCCTTTGTGACATAAATGATAAAGAAATGCAACGAACTTAGCATGCTGTGTGGCACACAATCAGACCACAGTAATGCTAGTATTGTCATCACTAGTATGGAAGAAATGTGCCAAACCCAGGCATTCAAGTAAGCTGTTAAACACATTTTTCAAATTATAAAAAAAATTAAAGATTCAATTTTATGTGAAGTTAAATGCTCTACATCCAAGAGATTGTTTCAAAATCTTAAAAACTATCCAATGTTTTATTTCTTTTCCTGAGTTTCAAGAAATTTACCAGGAAATCAAACTCTTAACATTTAGTTATATTAAATAATTGGAGCCTTCAAAAAGTATTAAGTGCAATAGTTTACTTCCTAAAAATGGTTTACACAGAAGTACAATTCTCATTGTGCAGATGACATGGTCCTGTATATGGAAAACCCCAGAGTCCACACAAAATAATTTAGAACTAATCAGCAAATACAGCAAAGCTGCAAGATACCCAATTGGGACATGAAAATCAGTTTTGCTCCCATATACCTACAAACAATATGAAAAAGTAAGAAAGCAATTCCATTTACAATAGTATCAATTAGAGTAAAGTATTTAGGCATCCACTTAACGAAGGAAGCAAAAGACTCACACAGTGAGGACAAACAACGCTGAAAGAAAACCAGGACAGAATACCACCCTTAGAGCAACAAAGTTGTGTGGTGCTGGTGTAAAGACACACAGATCGATGGAACAGAAATGAACAGCCAATCAATTAGCAAGCAAGCAAGCAAAGGATTTTTCACCAGAGTTGTCAAAAGCATTCAGTGGGGAAAACGGTGCCGGAACAACTGGATTATCTACAGGGAAAAGACTGAGGCTGGACTCTTACTTTCTGTCACACAAAAAACTTAACTCGAATGGATCAAACACATACATGCAAGAGGGAAAACTATAAAAAAAGAATATATAGTAGGAAAACTTCATGACATTAGATTATGCAATGATTTCTTAAGATATGATGCCAAGAGCACAGGCAACAAAAGAAAGAACAGACAAAGGAAGTATTTTTCAGTCTTAGTTAGAGATGAAACCATGACACAGATGAACCTGGAAAGGGTAAAATGGGGGAGGGGAAGTGAATGGGGAGTTAAAGTTTAGTGGGTACAGGGTTTCAGTCTGAGATGAAAAAGTTCTGGGAATGGGTAGTGGGGAAAGCTGCCCAACAATGTGTACTGTGTATGTACTTAATGTCGCTGGTCTCTAGACCTAAAAATGAGTAAAATGACCAATTTTATGTACATTTTGTTGCACTAAAAAAAAAAAAATTCTAGCAAATCTAAAAAAAAAAAAAAACCACTTGTTTTCGAACTGTCTCTTCATGTCCTTTGTCCATTTTTCAATTTGGTTGCTGGGTCATTTATTTAGTGATTTCTAAGAGCTTCTTATATATGTTATCAAATGAGTTTCTTGTCTGTCTCATTCCAAACTATTCGGCCAGTCTGTGAACTGACTTTTGACTTCATGGTATTTTTTTCCACACAGAATAATTTAATTTTTGTGGAGTTGAATTTGTCAGCCTTTTATTTCATGACTTATTTCATGACTTAACAGGTCATGAAACAGAGTTTCAGTTCAGGATGATGAGAAGTTCTGGAGATGGATGGTGGCCATGGTTGCACAAGAATGAGAATACACTTAACACCACTGAACTTATGCTTAAATGCTTATATATGCTTAAAGACCAAGTTTGGGTACAAACTTAGGGCTTTGGATACTTATCCAAATGTAGGAGGCTGGGGTAGCTCTAACATTTCTTCCCTTGCAAAATTCTAATTTGTAAAATATATACACAAGAAAAGCAAATACTGGTTTCACACATCTCAGTGGTACCTTTCATGTCCTATGACAAGGTTTCTCTGGCGAAACGAAGTTGGAGAAAGTGGAGGTTGGTGTGAGATCTCCTCCCTCCCATCCTGGGCCCAGACTGGGGCAGCCTGGCACGCAGGCTAGCCCACAGAGATACGGCAGGGTGGGCAGAATGGACTTATCCAAGCCCTTCCACCAGCCTGGACCACAGCTTCCCTCCATGCCCAGGTACTTGTAAAACCAAGGGAGAGAGCCAAAGGATACCCCGGCTACATCTAGATAGGGAGTTCGGAAGTATGCTGATCTGAGTGACAAACTCAAAGACATGAGCAGTATGGCCTTCATCAAGTGATGGGGCTCCCATAATTTCAGCCTCTCACCACTCAGATGAGCTCTTCATTCTCTTGGGGGTGATGGACCAGGTCAGGTGGAGGTGGGAGGTGGAAGTGATTCAAGGGGGAAGGAAGCCTGGTAGTGTAGTGTTTCCTCTAACTCTCCTGTCCTGAGTGGGGATAATAAGAACTAAAAAGCCCTTGTTTGGGACACAAATGTTACAGGAGGAAAGGAGAAATTCTTCTGGCATCTCAACAGTGACTTCAGGGGAGCAGCACACAAATCATTATTCTCTTTCAGTATAACATGAACTTTAATCTAGATTCTGTACCTCTGATTGACTCCTCTCATAATACTAGTTGGGGACCAGAGAGGTAGCTGAGCCGTGAGAATCACCCCTAGGAGAAACTGGCTTGGCTTCTGTACATCTGGGTGAGCTGAAGTATCCGTCTGACTAAGAGTGTACAGCTGATCACAGGCAGCGCGGCGAATCTGAAATTACATCGTCAGTGCTGAAGGACACACATCAGTCAACACTTAGACACTGCTTACAAAGTGATTTTCCTCAGATTCTTCCCCCACTCTGAGGGAGGCTATCAGGGTGAGAATGTTTTCATCACTAATGGTAATGTTTACATGGAATAAACTAGGGCTGATTGAAAAGAAGCGTGCTCAGAGAATTGATCCCCCAAATTATTCCAGTCTCCTACTCAAAAGTTTTATAATTTAGTTTAATATAAATGAAAATAAAAAACTCTTCAGGTATTTCAAAATTAATCTTCAAGGTCAAATAAGAAAATCAGAATTACAAAATCTAGTGGGAATTCATGGCCCGAAGCTGGTCTCTCTGGATTTGACAATGGTGACAATGGTGACACTGAACGCCAGCTGCGGGTGCACACCGGCTATAACACTGTTTGTTGCACACAAACACAAGTTAGTCTTAGTACTACTCTCTGAACTTTTGGTGGAATACAGAACAGAAAGGAGGGCAGAGTATCCAAATGGTCACTTTGCTCTCAGAGCGCTTTGTAGGACTCCAAAGAGGACCAGACGCCATGCCTTCTGCCCTGTGCGCAGCATTGCAGGTGTGCAGAGGGCCGTGGACAGAAGAGGACCAAGGGGACTTTTTTTTTTTCTTCGAATTATAATATCTAATTTACTTAGTTACACATGCATATTTAAAATAACCCAAGGGGGGTCGCCTGGGTGGCTCAGTTGGTTAAGTGACTGCCTTCAGCTCAGGTTATGATCCCAGAGTCCTGGGATCGAGTCCCACATCAGGCTCCCAGCTCCATGGGGAGTCTGCTTCTCCCTCTGACCTCCCCTCTCATGCTCTTTCACTCTGTCTCTCTCTCTCTCTCTCAAATAAATAAATAAAATCTAAAATAAAATCTTTAAAATAACCCAAGGGGATGTTTTATGTAATGTACAAAATCCTTACCTCAGCACTTGGTGATCCAAGCAGAATATCAATGATAAAATCAGCAACACAGGGCAAGTTATAGAAGGATGCTAGGGAGAAGAATAAAGAGAATTGGGGGCGGGAGGGGGGAACCAAGTTAGAAAATGCATTTTCAAAATTTCAAAAATTCTGAATACTTTCTTAAGCTTAACTATAGCAGAAATTCAACTCTTCTACCTGGAATTGAAATTCAACTCTTCTACCTGGAATTGAATTCAGTACTTTCCACAACTGCCTCCACGTCTCTGAGTTTCCCCCATGAGAACCTAAGGTGTCCAAGAGCAGGACCATGTCTCGGTCACCTCTCTGCCCCCACATTTTAGCACAGTGCCTTGTACACACCAGTTATTGAACAGTATGTCTTGCCTTGATAAACTATCAATATTCTACAATGAAGTACAAATGATAAAAAGCTTGAAGGGAAGTTGTAATTATTTCATCTTGACTTGAAAATATCTCTAAAACTAAACAATTATAGGAAAATTGAACTACAGTTACGGCATTTGTTCAAAGCATTTCGTAATGACTTGTACTTCTTTTATGTGTCTTTAAAAGCTCCAAGTAAGTAATTTTGGACACTACATTACTGTCCTACAAATGTCCAACTTTTTCTAGATCTACCTTATCTTATATGATGAGTTTGGTTATTACACGAAACACATTAACAGTCAACAATTTGACGTAACAGGTCATCTGAATCAGTAATAACAGGGAAGAACAGGGATTTCAGAAGTGGAACTGTTAAGACTTCATTCCTGAATAAGTATTTATTGAGGGCCTGCTATACACTGGGCAGTGTTTGGGTGTGAGAGATCTGGTGGGGAACAAAATGGACAAAGGTCTCTGTCTTTATGGAGCTTACAATCTAGGTGGGGAGGGATGATGACAATAAACACAATAAATAAATTATGCGAGGTATGGGGTTTAAGTAGTGCTGGGAGGACAGGAGGGTTGTGGTCAGAGAATGTCTCACTAAGAGGCTGAGATTAAGCACACCTGTGGGAAATGAGGCAGAGAGAGCCATGTGGGAAAGATGGGAAGGAACATACCAGGAGGAGAGAACAGCCAGTATGAGGGCCCTGAGGCAGGAATGTACCCGGAGTGATGGGGAACAGGTAGGAAGCAGGGAGGTTGAAGCACAGTGAGTGAGGGGGAGAGCAGGAGAAGGTGACGGCCCTGAAAGGGTGGACTCTGTCTGGATTTAGTAAAGATTTGGCTTTTACTCAGTGGGAACTGAGAAGCTGCTACCGGGTTTTAAACAGAGGAGTGATACAATCTGACTTACATTTCAGAACATCCCTTCTGGTTACTGTGTGGAGAATAAACTGCAAGGGTAGAAGCAGGGGATCTGTTAGGGCACTACGGGTATACCCGAGCGAGGGAGGATGCCAGAGCAGGGGAGGGTAACAGTGATGGTACCAGAGGGCGGAATCTGACGTGGCTGGAAGGAGAATGTGCTGACAGAAGTGGGTGTGAAAAAGTAATCAAGGAGGACTCAAGGATTTTGGCCAGAGAAATCAGAAGAATGAAACTTCTTTACTTTAGCTGGGAAAACACGTGTGGTATGGGCCAGCTAGGTAGCTGGGCTGTGGACCCATCATCAAGCCTGCGAAGTCTTCTTGAGAGCCAAGTGGAGGGGTCAGGGTGGTGGGCCGAGGCTGTAGTTCCACATTCAGACACTAGAGGGAGTTTGGGGCTGTGGTGGTGGATGAGATCATTAGGAGAAGGGGTGTAGACAGAGAAGAGACAGTGACCAGGGGCTGGACCCTGGGGTGTTCTAATGTTTGAAGTGCGATTAATAACAGTCCCAGTTTGCCAAAGCCCACAGATGAAGATAAAAGGGAAAGTCTGCAGTTCTGTAATTTGAATGCTAGAGTCATCACCAGTTTAGGGATTGATACAGAATTCTAATTCTGCAGTTTATGACCTGTAAATCTGGGTTGTCCTCATTCCCCAACTAGACAGTAAGCTCCTAGAGAGCAGATATACTGCCTGTTTAATACCTAACCATGGAACCCTGTATACAGAAGGTGCTCAATAAATACTTGTTCAGAATTTAGCCGCTCTAATCACTCCTCCTACCTCGTCTGCCTGCCAGCTTTCCCCTCTTTCCATTTCTATTAGTGTGATCTTTTCTACAACGGAATGTGCATAATTCTCAACAGAAACCTGGCCTTTCCCTGAAAGACATGAAGGGCAAACAAGTCTCCTCCCTACCCAGTTGCTGGCTCCGAAGCTGCAGGCACGTAACAAGAAGAGACAGAGCCTCCCCAGCAATCAGCGAGTCTTTGGTGGACACAGACTGTTGTCGCACGCAGATGCCCGCGTGCAGGGCTGCCGGGTCCCCTTCACTCCCAGAGCTGCAGTTGCTTCCTGGGAACAGGCAAGCAGAAGGTTACCGCGGACCTCACCAGACCCTCATGGTATCATAATATCCTTTTCATGTGTTCCAGAATCCTCAAGTGAAAGTAAAGAGTGCAAGGAGACATTCTGGTCTAAGAAATTAGAGACCATCACTTTATTTGGCTGCAATTGCTTTAAAACACATTCGGAGGCACTCACAGCGTACTTAGAACACAAGACTCAGTTGAGGTGACAGAAGTTAGAACAGTGCAGCCTGGTAGGCGTGAGCCTTCCTGAGATGTTAGAAATGTTCCCATCCTTACCTCACTGGGTCATCCATATGTAGAAATCCTAAAAAGCCTGTACGTTTAACATTTCTGCATTTCACTCCATGAACGTCATACATTTTTAAAACTTTTTCTAAGGTAAAAATACATATATAAATTGAAGAGGGAAACCAATTTATAAAAGCCTTACGGAAATAACTGGCCAAACCAAGCAAATGACTTCTCCAGGTAGGAATTCCAGATGAATTTTATTATAGCCTCAATTATTGGCCTCATGGCACTTTTACAACACTCGGCAAGCTAAAAACTCTGCTGATCTGGTTTCCCCACTTCCCCTGCGCTTATCAACGCTTTTCCCGGAAAGTCTGACCTATGTACAGTGACGTGCATGGGTCTCAGGTGCACAGTTTGATGGGTTTCTACTCATGCTCAAACGCAAGAGACAAGGCTTCTTCCTTTTTGTGACTCCCAACAGCCTATGCATAGGTAACTCTCACAGCTTATTTCCTGCCTGGTGATTTAATGGCTTTATCCTTTTAAATCAGTACCTGAACTGCTGAGTCGGCTTCGGATTCCAGCAGGAAACAGAGAATTACTTTCTTTAATTGGCTGGCTGCTCCCAACCAGGTCCAGTCGTCCCGCAGCAGCAGCCCATGACAACCTCATGAAACAAGCCACAGTAGACGTGAAGTCACTCACTTCCATTGTCTAAACAAGGGCAGGAAGACTGTTATGAGAAAAGGAAGCACTTGAACACATTCCTCCTGCTGACTTCCATCCCCTTCTGACTGGTCTCAGTTTTGTGAGACTCCTTCTCCTCCACAATCATCCAGGACAGCCTTTTTCATGCTTCTAGACTGTTCAAAGACTTTCAGTACTTCTGCTACCTGTTCCCCAGAGCCTGACCTCCATGCTCAGGCGTTAGGATACCTGTCACTCATTTGGTTTTTACGGTTTCTCCTCTTCCACACTGTACATTCTGGGTCGCGTGAATGACCCCATGACCCTCCCTATAGGCTCTGTTCTCTCTAGATTTGCTCACACCTGCACTCTTGAGGGAACAACTCTCCATGCTTCTCTGTCACCTCATCTAGCTCTAAGGCCTGTCATCCACAACAGCCACGAGTGAAGGCAACTGTTCCACTTCCCCTGAAGGCCTACGAATGTTCTGGTCTTGTAGCTCTCCTATAACCTCGGATACTTCCCACCTTGAATTACAGAGATTTCTGCCTTGCTGGTCTCTCTCTGGCTCACTGCAGGTTCTGTGAAGGCTACATTCGTGTCAAGAAATTTTATGTGTGCACAGCCCCTCCCTATAACAGGAGGGACTTTTCCTCTCTTGAACACACAAGTCACTTACTTGTATTGCAACTCGTGCAGCAGGGATAATTTCCTCGACCCTAATGGAAGACCTGTCAGACACGGACAGCTGTCGGTAGGATGACTTTTCTGGGGTACCACATAAGGACATCTGCCTACTTGTCTGCCGGCTGACGTTTCGGAACGGGCGAGAAGAAAGTGCTTCTATGCCATCTTTGGTGAGGTCCTCATCTAATAACGTGGGCATTGTTTGTCCCACAAGTAAAAACCTGCAAAGGAGACAAAAAGCTAGACTTATCTGAGGTCATTTCACACTATTCAATATGAGCATTTGGGAAGAGAAATAAAGGGCAGTACTGCCTTGTGAGACTAAGATGTTGTATTTATGTACCTGGCAAGTTGTAGACAGATGGAGTAAACTCCCTGCCTGGTCTCATAGTCCACCTCTGATGGGATGGAGTCCCTCTGCATGACATTTACAACCAAGCTGAAAAGAAAAGAAAAAGGCAGGATATTAAATAAAGATTTCATTTCTTTCATAGGAAATTTTCTGTAACTAATTTAATTATTCATGTAAATGTTATCATTTACTTAAAATTTCTAGACGAGCCTTATATACGCACAAACCGTACATGTTTCTACCATACCAATTTCCTATGATACCCGTAACTCTTGGTCTACGTAGAGTCAAGAGTCCTTGCTTGGTAGAGTGTTTGTATTGTCCTCCTTCTCACTCACTGGTGTGAGTTCACGGATTCTCCACTATCTCATTACCAGAAGAACTACCAATTAAAAAACATTATCTAGATTTGGTATATTCAATAAAGCTTATTTTCACATCCACTAACACCTCTCTTATTAAAAAAGCTTCCTAACTGTTCTTCCTGCTCCCAACTCTGACCTTTCCACTCCCAAAATCTATTCTCAAAAGATCAATCAGAATGACCCTTTTAAAATATTCAGTCAGATCATGGAGCTCCTCCTCTGCACAAACCCTCCAGTGGCTTCCTATTGCCTAGAGAGAAGAAAAGGCAGAGTCTTGCCAGAAACCTGTAACCTGTAAGACCCATAAGCTGACGTCTGGTATGCCTGGAGCCTCACATCCCCCTACTCTGACTCCCTCTCACTATTCCAGCCGCATGGGCCTGCTGGTCTCTGAAGGCACTGGGTCTGTCTTGCGCAGGGACACAATGGCTGCTCCTCTGGATGGCTTTCCCCCAGGGATCCCCAAGTCTCCCTTCCTCACCTCCTTCAGGTCTTTGTAAAAATGTCACCCCATCAGTGAAACTTTCCCTGATCACCCTACTGAAAATCACAACCGTGTCCACCCCCTCTTGTCTTATTTTTCTCTATATCACCTGCTGGCATATGCTTTTACCTCTACCTCTTTACTGCTTCTCTCCCCTCCAACACAGATGCTTCACAAGCATGTGGAGTTCTTTCTGATCTGTTCGCTGCTCTGTTCTCAGTGCTCAGAACACTGCCTGGCATGCAGATTAACTGACACGCAGAACTAAGCCAGCAGTAAAATGGCTTTATCCCAGAGCTCTGTGATTGGGAATATCGGAAATGAATTTTCACTGAGAATATCTCTGCGATTCTGAAAATGAAATCAAGCTCCGGGCAGAAGGCCTTCCACCGGCTTGGGGCTTCTTTCAGCCCTGCTCCCTTTATCTCTTCAGGTCTTGGCCCAGCCTCTTCCCCTCCAGGCCTCCCACAGGAATTCCTGCAACTGTCCTCCAGCCTTCCCTCCTTCCTCGCCGGAGGAAATGCAGGCCTGCTTCTTTCCAGGGCAGGAGAACTTGGCCCTACGACTATCCCTTTTCCTTTGATCTTTCAGTCAGCCTGCAAAGACAACCTATGCTTCCCTAAGGTAAAAGCAAAACAGAAAGGCAATCTTTCCCCTCAGCCATTCTCCCCTTCTAGTCACCGTCACCTCTGCCCTGCGTCCCCCACATCTCTGACGCCACTCTCTGCTCCTCACTTCATGTGCCTCAACTGCGTTCATCTCTTTCCATGTCCCATGTCCTCCGTCCTCCTCCGATACAGACTGAATTCACCATTCCCTCCCTCTCCTACGCAAGGAATTACAGGGTTGTTGATACATTTCCTCCCCTATTTCTAGTCCTAAAGACTTGTCCAAGTTTACCTTATAAATCTCGGTTACTGCTGCCCAACATTCACCACTGACACTCTTTTCAAGGCCACTGCATGGCTCTCCTTGCCTCCTTCTCTCCCACTTTTTTTTTACTCATCATCTCCACTGCAGCCAAAGTGATTGTGCCAAGCAACTCCTGGCTTTGAAACCTCCTGTTTTCCCATGGCCTATACACGAATGTTGAAATTCCTTAAGGTGACCCTTCCTTACATACTTCCCTCCTTCATCCTTCGCTCTAGCCTTCCAGGCAATGATGGCTCCCAAGACAGGCCACACACCCTGGTGCTTTTACTCATCCCACCCGCTCTGGCTCAGTGTGCCCTTTCCCCATGAAACACTGCCCCTGCTCTTTTCTTAATTCCCAGCTCAAACATCATCTCCTAATCTTATTATCTCATGAAAACGCCACCGTTTTAAGTGCACTCTTCCATCACCCCTGGCCGCCTCCTACCCAAAGCACTTTTTATGAGCCTGTTTTGATACCTGTAGTAACGGTTTATTATTCTTTGTTAAACCATGAGGCTCTAAGGGGCAGGAATGAGATCTAAGTTATCTCTGCACTGCCAGCACTAATAAGGCCTTACAAAACCATTACCGGGAATCAAATTTGCCTGGTGTCAGACTGATGCGGGCTCAGCAGAAACAGATCCGCTTCCTCTCCTCTCCTCAGGAATTTCTCCCACTACCGGAGGGAAGGAGATGAGCTTCCGCCAGTTCCTCAAATAACCAAAACTCACAAAATGAATTTAAGTGTTCCAAAGAGTGAAACACCATTCCTTCTCCTTGTAACTCTCATGACACTTCACACAACACCTTACAGGAATCACCAAGACCTGGCAGGAGAAATTATTCACAATAACTATATTCATTCTTTGCAATTCATGTGACATTATAGTGAAACTCTAACCTCAATCCTCCTGCTTTGAGGAAGTTCTCACAGAAGGATTTTGCACAGTTTCTTGCCATGTCATCGTCAGCTGTTGGCATGAGTTTGGAGCTCAGAACCTTGAAAACAGAGAGGCACAATTAGATAGCTCAAATAGTCATTTTCAGCAGAAACGACTCCCTCGCTAAGTAAAACAATCCAGTAACTCGAGTCTGAGTATCAGTAAGTGCTGCATGTTATTTCCCTGCCCGCCCCCAGGAGGAGGAGGCTGACGCTTCACAATTGAACTAATTGTGTTTTCCAAGTTCTATTTAATTAGCAAGAAAAATCTGTTTTGTTGTAGAAAGCTTGTATGTTCTTTTTAGGAAACTAGTAAAGCTGGATGTCTCAGGCTTAGATAAGATGATGTGGTATGTTAGACATATTTTTGAAAAAGTAGATTAAGTTTTCTATAATAGCCCATTCCTTAAAAATGCTAGCTGAGGGGTGCCTGGGTGGCTCAGTTAGCGAAGCATCTGCCTTTGGCTCAGGTCATGATCTCTGGGTCCTGGGATGCAGCTCCACTGTTGGGCTCCCTGCTCAGAGGGGAGTTTGCTCTTCCTGCTCCCGCGGCCCTGGACCCTGCTTGTGTACTCTCTCTCTCTCAAATAAATAAAATCTTCAAAAAAAAAAAAAAAAAAAAAAAAAAAGCTAGATGAGCCAATAATGATTCTGAAACTCCTACTATTTACTGACCACGTACAACACAGTAGGCATAAAAGGAAGTTCTTACATGCGGTATGTATTTTACTTTACAAGTAAAGACTGAGACCCAAAAAGGCTAAGTGACCTCGAACCCAGATGTGCCTCCTTCCTAAATCCCTGCCCCCTTTATGGCACTGACATGTGTATCTAAAGGAAAAAACTGAAAATTCTGGTATGGCAGATAACTTATGAAATACTTAGTAAATACTTATTAAGTATTTAGCAACCAACTGCTTATTTGGTTGTTAAGATTTAAAAATTAAGGGGGAAAAAAAGGAACCCACTGCCTCAATTTTTCCAAGGTTTTAAAAACATACACTCAGGGGCGCCTGGGTGGCTCAGCGGGTTAAGCCTTTGCCTTTGGCTCAGGTCATGATCTCAGGGTCCTGGGATCAAGCCCCACATCAGGCTCTCTGCTCAGCAGGAAGCCTGCTTCCTCCTCTCTCTCTGCCTGCCTTTCTGCCTACGTGTGATCTCTGTCAAATAAATAAATAAAATCTTTAAAAAAATAGGTACACTCAAGATGCTTTTCTATTCTAGCAAATGTTTCTATGAATCCATGGGTTTTATGTATGTAGATTTTTTTCCTAAAGTACTCTTTGGGAAACAGGCTCATCAGCCTCAGATTATCAGCACTGCATGGGAAGAAGGGAGTCCTCTGCTTTTCTAACCCTTCCTGTGACTTGACAGCCCCGTACATGTACTCCCCATTTTTGATGGACAGCAATTTAGTGAAGTTGGAAGATTTCTTCAAAGGAATAAGTATCTGGAACAGCCACTTCAAAGCTTCCTAGTAGGCAAACATAACTTGAAGACTAAAATGCAAAGAAATTAACCTTTCAGGGTTCAGTAAAAAGAAGTGCTTTAAAAAAAAAAAAGATTTTTAAAGATTTACTTAAGAAAAAGAGAGAGAGAGAGAGATCATGAGCAGGAAGGGCATAGGGAGAGAGACTCTCAAGCAGACACTGAGCACAGAGCCCAATGTGGGGCTCCATCTCACAACCCTGAGATCAGGATCTGAGCCTAAACCAAGTCAGACACTTAACTGACTAAGCCACCCAGGTGCCCCAAAATGAGTGCTTTTGAAAGTGTTCAGCTTTCCAAATGTTTTGTGTTGTCTAAAGCAAAAATAACAAAAACAAAATATAACCCATAACTCCCCCCCGCCCCCCAAACACAAACAACCTCTCAAAGGAATTCCCACTTAATCAAAAGTCCTGAAATTGTGCTGGAGGTATTTTACTACTATTGGCCTTTGGCTCTAAGATAATGCAATCCAGGTAGTTAATGACAAGCGAGACTCATGGTTGGACCACTCTGCTCTTCTGGGTGCTCTCACATGTGTGTATTAAGGTTTACACCTTAACTTTTTTTAAGACAACCATTTAAAACCAAATGACAAATCTGGCAGGTATTGCAAAATTTATAAGCTTAAACTGGCCAAAAATTTCCGGGCAATTTTCTGTCCTAGAATATCATACATGTATTTTTAAATGCCCACATTAAATAAAGACAAGCTTTCTTTTAAAAACATTTGCTAAAGATCTTCTCCTTTTGAATCCAACACATTTCTTCCCAAGAATGATTACTTTAAGGCCAATATGAAAGAGCACAGCTTGACCACAAGAGCAACAAGTGATGCAGAAAAATGAATGAATATATTTACGTACTAAATTAGACTGCCAGATGAAATAAAACTTGGGGCAAAGCAAAATCACTTAGGGCTTTTTAGGTCCTCCAGACCTAAAATGGCAAGAAGGTCTAACCTCTCACCCTCCAAGACTGGAGTGTTTCTACCCGCTCACTCTCTCCCATCGCTCTGCTCTACCCCCACTCTGCTCTCACGACTCAGAGTACGCAGCCTCTCTTAGATCTTATTCAACGTCATGGAGCAGATATCCTGTCTTTTCAACTGTACTCCTTTAACTACCACAATGACTTGCAGACACTAAACAGTAAATGTTTATTGAAATAGTAAAATTTTTTAAATTTTAGTAAATTTTAAATTTAGTAAATAGTAAATTTTTTAAAGTGAAATAGATTTAAGCTAAATCTATTAGCTTAAAGCCACTTTTTGGAAAGAGGGTAATAAAAATATTCTTTTGCTTAAATTCTTCCAATAGCTTTTTTTTTTAAAACCTTGAAATGATAAAGTTAATGTATTTTCTGACAAACTCCTCACAGCTTCATTTATGAAAACAAATTACAATCGTTTTTTGAAGTTAGGATGCATTCAATAACAAGAAGGCTGAGGATAACAACCGTATTAGATAGACTCGCTACACTTCTAGAGGAAGAGAATGGCATATTTTATTACATAAGGCTTCCTCATTATTAACTTACAAGTGGTTTTGCGAGTGTAACAGTGTGCACAGGTATAAAGTGAAAAAAAAACTGAGCCTTTTCTAAGCCCAGAAAAACCCAAGATGGTTCAGTTTATGTTCTGTTTTTTACTTTTTTTTCAAAACTAATTTTTTCACAGATCATCCAATAAAAATACTTATCTCTGACATCTAAAACATGAATGTGCAAACAAAAACAGCTCAGATGAAACGAAAAAAAAAAAAAAAAGAGACTTCTTACTTCTAAGTTGTAGAGCACTCTGAAGGTGGACATTCCTGGAGCAAAGGACCGAAACAGACTTTCCAAAATCGAGCTGGCGCTTGGCTGATGCTGCTGCTTGGAGGCCAGGGATGGAGACTTTGAGGACTGAGGACTTGTTTCAGACAGTAATGTCTTCTGAGGTTTTAAAGAATGAAAACAAAGGATGTATGTGTTAAAAGCACAAGTTAAAGAGAAACATGCCTCAGTGTGCACTCTAACGTTCTATTCCTCTTAGGAATTTCCTACAAATTAACCTCAAGGACACATCACTTGATAATCATTAACAAAAGATCGAATTCCATCACATATCCCACTACAGGAACCCGTCTGAGAGTGTCTTCTAGGTAACACTACCAAGGTTGTTTTTATTTGTTTCTGTGTTTTAAAAATCTCTACTAGTAAGTACTGATAATAAAATTATTAACTTGTAGAAGCTCTGAACATATTTTTAGCTAGCACTAGTGATACGTTTTGCGGTTACATTCGTTTTTTTCTTCTCCCTGCAAATACCTAAGCCGTGTATGACAAGACTATGAGCTGACGAAACTTCAACCACTGAAACTTATTCTGAGAACATAATTAAACGACATTATAGGCAGAATATAATTTTAATACATATAATAAAATTTTTGAGGAAGGACATTCTAGAAATTGAGATGAACTTTAAATATCAACTGTGGAAAAAATTAAATGATAATATAATTAAGCAAGCAACTCAAACACAGGAAACAATCACATTCGGAGAGCCGTCATGACAGAAGAAAAATGTCTCCACTGAATCAGGACTACAGTCTGATCCTGGACAAGACACTTCATCTCTCTGGGCTTCAGTATCTTAATCCAAAAAAAGAAGAACGTGGATGTACATGATATTAAAGGCTCTTCCAGTTCTAAAATTTGATGTCATTATTGACTCTAGGTCTTTTAAAAGTCTACATGAAGTTCTGATTTCCATTTACAACAAAGGTTTTTTTTGTTTTTTTTTTTTTAAAGATTTTATTTATTTATTTGACAGAGAGAGATCACAGTAGGCAGAGAGGCAGGCAGAGGGGGTGGAGGGGGGAAAGCAGGCTCCCCGCCAAGCAGAGAGCCCGATGCGGGACTCGATCCCAGGACCCTGAGATCATGACCTGAGCCGAAGGCAGAGGCTTAACCCACTGAGCCACCCAGGCGCCCCAACAACAAAGGTATTTTTTTTAAAGAAGAGCTGTTACAGGGTACCATATGGCCTGAAAGTGATTTCAGGTTGTATTTTTACTGACTTGTGACATTAAAATTCCCAGGTCACTGAAGTTGAGGACACTCATACCTTTCTTCCCAAGGAATCAAGTTGATCCAGGGCTTCCTGAATGGCTGGGTCAGTGGGTATCAAGAGCAGCAGCTTTCGTACTCGTAGAGTTATCCTGAAATTTTGCAAGTACAAATTTTTCAACATTAGCCAGTTTCAAAACCAAAGTCATTTGTTCCCGACAAATGTAAAGTCAAGTCAAAATGTACTTAGTTCCCTAACCTAAGTAACTTTCTCTCTTTCAAGCCTCATACACGTTTATATTTACCTTGGCTCCTCCAGATTGGCGAGCTGGTAAAGCATGTCAAACACATTACATACAAGTGCCATCACAACGCCAGGGAGGGATTTCTCCTGAGGGGAAAAAAGCAAACTGTAAATACAAACTGACAAAAACATTTTCTCTTTTTCTCATCAAATATGCCAACAATAAAATTATGACTTCTGAAAGACTGGCTGCCATAAAGCTTGAGGGGAGCAGTGTGCTCACCTGAGGAACAGAGCCTGGCGGGACCACAAGCTTCTAGAGCCTGTTACCTGGGCTCTCCCCATCCACCTGCTGGTGAGGGGTTAAGGTGCCAAAAGGCAGGCAGTGGAAGAGAAGTAAAATGATGGGCAGGTACAATTAATAGAATGGACAGCAGACTCCACTGAAAGCTGATGAGAGCTCGTCAGGAACAAACAAGGCAATGACTGACTGAAAAGCAAAATGAAAGTAGTACATGGGTATACACACTCCAGACAACAGGTAGAAGAAGCTTAGATGTGATAAAAGTACTATTTTCTGGTTATAATGATAAGAAACTGGATGTCACTGTAGATTGTCACATATAAGGGAACATTTTTAATAAATTTCAGATAAACAGGAGATGATTTGGAAATGTTAAGCTTGAAGATGCTACTATGTACAGGCGTACTGCGGATATCACAGATTCACAACCAGACCACGGTGAGAAAGCAAATATTCCAAGAGTCAAATGAATTTTTTTTGCTTCTCAGTGCATATTAAGTTTATGCTACAGTCTATTAAGTGTACAGTAGCATCGTGTCTAAAACAATGTATATGTCTTAAAACAGTGTATATGTCTTAATTAAAAAGGACTTTATTGCTAAAGAACGCTACCCATCATCTGAGCTTTCAGCAAGTTGTGATCTTTCTGCTTGGGGAGGAGCTTGTCTCAGTGGTGATGGCTGCCCATGGATGCGGGTGGCTGCGGCAATTCCTTAGAATTAGACCACCGGAAAGTTGGCTGCATCGATTGACTCTTCCTTCCAAGAACGATTTCTCTGTAGCACGCAATGCTGTTTGATAGCATTTGACCCACAGAACTTCTTTCAAAATTGGAGTTAATTCTCTGAGACCCTGCTGCTGCTCCATGAACCAAGTTTCTGTGATGTTGCGAATCCTCTGATGTCATTTCAACCACCTTCACGGCATCTTCACCGGGAGTAGATTCCCTCCTGGGAAACCACCTTCTTTGTTCATCTGTGAGAAGCAACTGCTCGCCCTCAAGTTCTACCCTGAGATGGTGGCCGCGCAGTCCCACCTTCAGCCTCCGCTTCCAGTTCTCTTGCTCCTTCCACCCCATCTGCAGTCACTTCCTCCCTGAAGTCCTGACCCCTCAGAGTCGCCCATGAGGGTTGGGATCACGGAAACTCCTGCTCATGTTGCTATCCTGACCTATTCCCATGAATCACGAATGTTCTTCTAGAATCGAGAATCCTTTCCAGAAGGTTTTTGTTTCACTTTGCCCAGAGCCACCAGAGGAACCACTATAGCAGCAGCAGCCTTATGAAATTATTTCTTATTTCTTAAATAATATGTCTTGAAAGTCAAAATGACTCCTTGATGCAAGAGCTGCAGAACGGATGCTGTGTCAGAGGCATGTGAACCCTTATCTTGTCTGTCTCCATCAGGGCTCTTGGGTGACCAGATGTACTGTCAGTGAGCAGGAATATTTTGAAAGGAATCTTTTTTCTGAGGAGGTCTCAACAGGAAGCTTAAAATATTCAGTAAACCATCTTGTAAATAAGTATGTTGTCATCCAGGCTTTGTTGTTCTGTTTACAGGACACTAAAGTACAGATTAGCAAAATTCTTGAGGGTCCTGGGGCTTTACGAATGGCAAATGGGCACCGGCTTTAACATAAAGTCATGAGCTGCATGAGCTCCTCCCATGAGAGTCAGCCCTGCCTCTGAGGCTGAGGCCAGGCACTACTTCTCTGCCGCTGTGGACATCTCACACGGCATCTTCTCCCGACAGAAGGCTGCTCCGTCTACACTGAACATCTGTTGTTCAGCGCATCCACCTTCATGAATGATCCAAGCCGGAGCTTCTGGATCACCTGCTGTGGTGCCTATGCCGGCGCTGGCTGCTTCACCCTGTCCTTCTACGTTATGGAGGCGGCTTCTTTCCCTAAACCTCACGAACCCACCTCTGCTGCTTCCAACTTTCCTTCTGCAGCTTCCTCACCTCTCTCAGCCTTCACAGAATGGAGGAGAGCTCGGGCCTTGCTCCGGGTCAAGCTTGCTTTAAGGGAATGTGGTGGCTGGTTTGCTCTTCTATCCAGGCCGCTCACACACTCTCCACATCAGCAGTAAGGCTGTTCCACTTTCTTATCATCTGTGTGTTCCCTGAAGCAGCACTCTCAATTTCCTGCAGGAACTCGTCCTTTGCTTTCACAGACATACGGCTGTGCTGCCTGGCTAGGTGTTTGGTGCAAGAGGCTTCACTTCTGGCCTAACTCAGCTTCTGACCTGCCTTTCTAAGCTTAATCATTTCTAGCTTTTGATTTAAAGTGAGACATATAGCTCTTCCTCCCACTTGAACGCTCAGAGGCCATTGTAGGGTTATTAATTGGCCTAATTTCAATACTGTTTGTCTCAGGGAATAAAGGGCCCAAGGAGAGGGAGAGAGTTGTGGGAACAGCTAGTTGTGGAGTAGTCAGAACACACACAACATCTCTGAAGTTTGCTGTCTTACATGGGCACGGTTTGTGGTGCCCCGAAATAATTACAATAATAACACCACCGATCACTGACCATAGATCATCATGACATGACTTATATATGACAAATGTAAGAATGAAAAAGTTTAAAATACTGTGAGAAGTACCAAAATGTGACACAGAGACACAAAGTCACCAAATGCTGTTGGGAAAATGGCATCAGTGGACCTGGTTGGTACAGAGTTGGCACCAAGTTCAATTTATAAAAAACATACCATGTGCAAAATGCAATGAGTGAAGGCATGCTTGTTTCTGCTGTTGATTAACTGTTATAATACTACTCTGAGTGGGAGCTTCCTTAAATTCTTCCTATTACATAACTGTAGCCACTTAAAAAAAAACAACAACCCATTACACTAATACTAGCCCTGAGAAGTTCTTGAGATCTATAGCAAGTTTATGCTAAGTTAGAAAAAAATGACAGTACACAAAGATCTTCTATTTGGAATTAAAGCGATACATATAACTATGGAAAAAAACCTCATGTGCTGTTTAAATATCTTTACATGATGTCTGGTGTGATCTTACTTTCTAGACTGAAAAAGTGAAGAAGCAGAACCAGGCCCATCAGTTCTGTACTTTGGTACCAAGCTCTGTCCTGACCCACAAAGGGTACCAAGTAAATGGGTGGATTCATGAAATCACTGGGCAAATACTAATTGTACACTTACTATGTTCTAGGCACTCTTTTCGGGGCTGGGGATACAACAATGAGCAAAACAGACAGAAGGCAGCTCTCACGGTGTTTTAAGTGTATCTCACCAGGGAGAGAGAGACATTAAATAAGATAAAACACACACTATGTTAAAGGAAATCAGGAAGGGAGACACAAAGTGCAGGGATGGTGTTAAAAATGCAAACAGGATTGCCAAAGAAGGCTCACCGAGAAGGCAACATCCAAGTGAGAGCTGAAGAACGTGAGAGAGGACCACCAGGATACTGGGAAAGAACATTCCAGACACAGGGAAGTGCAAGTGCAAAGACCTTACTAGTCCAAGGACCATGGAGGCCAGTACAGCTGGGGCGGTGGGAGGGAGAGAGGGAGGTCGGGGAAGGTGATCTCAGAGAAGTTCCAGGAGATGAGCCCTATAGGGCCCAGCAGACTCTGCCTCCTGCTCTGCAGGAGATGATGCCCTGGAGCACTGGAACACGTGTCTGCCGTTCAAGCAGAGCCCAGGCTGGGGCGCCACACAGAGGAGACACTGAAGTGGTGTTGGGGCAGAGCTGGATGAGCAGGCCGACACTGCCGAAATCCTTCAGGTGAGGCGTGACAACTGCCTGGACCCATGTGGAAGCCATGGAGGCAGACAAGAGTAGCTAGATTCGAGGTGCATTTTGAAGGTAGAGTCAAGGATCTGCTGGACTCGCTCAGCTCTCCCCTTCTTCTCCGGCTACTCTGTCGTCTGCCCTGCCGGGTCCTCTCCACCCTCGATCTCTACGCAAAGGAGCTCCCTGGCTCTGTCCTCTGAGCTCTCCTCTGTCTACGCTTGCTGTTCTCTTTGGAGGAACCTCATCAGTCAGGACTTGTCCGACAGGAAAGGACCCAGCCCGCCGAGCCTATGCGGGCCACAGGCCCAAGTATGAAGATGACCAACCTGACCTGCCCGTGGATGCCCCCCACCGCCCCCGTACCTGCTCCATGGCGTACGAGGAGCTGAAGACCCCGCTGCCGCTGCTGCTGGAGCTGGTCGAGGAGTCCGCCGAGCTCCCGGATGGGGTCCCACTGCCTGACGTCTTCACTGTGAGGATCTGTTCATCAGAAAAGCCCAGCTGGTGGAGGAGCTTTTGATCTTTATTCACCGTCAGCTGCAAAAAGTGGTTTCTTAATTAGCACGAGGGAAAGGAGGACGAAGGTATGGCTGTCAGGCCGAAGGGCCACAGACGGCTGGCGCAGACCTACCAGACTGTCGTTGGTAAATATCTGTATGTTGTCCACAGGCGAGCACAGCTGCTTGGCTATCTTCCACCGCACGCTCCCTATGGTCTCATTACTGTGGGCCTGCATGATCAGATCAAACACCGCTTGTGAGGAGGGACTGGGTGCCGGCTGCTGTTCCAGAAGCTGGGAACACGGCAGAGACCCCACAGACAACTCTCCCCTTTCACAGTAATTCAATGTCCGCCTTCCCTCAAGTCCTTCTGCTGCGGAGTCTCTGAGCTCTCCTGTTCTCTGTGCGCTCCACCACCAGCCACCCAAGCCTCTGTCCCTGCCGCTCCTTTCACTTGGAATGTTCTTCCCCAGAAACTGCTTGCTGTTACTTCATTTCATCTTTGCTCAAATGTCACCACCTCAGAGAGAACTTCCCTGCCCATCTCTTTTTTTTTAAGATTTTATTTATTTGAGAGAGAAAAAGGATGAGAAAGAGAGAGAGCATGAGAGGAGAGAGGTCAGAGGGAGAAGCAGACTCCTTGCCGTGCAGGGAGGCCGATGTGGGACTTGATCCCGGGATTCCAGGATCATGACCTGAGCCAAAGGCAGTAGCTTAACCAACTGAGCCACCCAAGCGCCCCCCTGCCCATCTTTTTAAGACATTTCACATATATGCACCACTCTCTACCAAATCATCCAGCTTTATTCTTACTCCTTATAACACCCATCACCACCCAAGACTGTATCACACGCCTACTTATAGGCCTTCTACCCCATCACTTCCCTTTCACTGCAGGTGTTTAGTCTGAATTTGTTGACCAAATGGCTTGTAGCTCATGTAGCTATCCCAATCCGCACTGCTCTCTCGAAAGTAACAAGACGATCCGAGAATGGCCCCCGGGGTTCAGCGCAAACCTACCTCTACAGTGAAGGTATCTTTGGTAGACTCATACGTAACATTGAGAGTTAAAAGATGTCCATGAAATGAGGCCCCATGAGGTAGAATAGTTCGTGGAACAGAGTAAAAATCCTTGAAAAAGAAGTTAAATAAGTCAGGTGTAGTGTGTCACTGAAATATCTTAGAAACACACACCTAACACAACGGGTCTAACGATACAACAATAAAGTGGCTTTAAAAAGACAGGCTTACCTCTATAGTGATCACATAGCGTTCGGCCAGAAGCAGCAATCTCTCGATTATTACAAGTTTAGTGGATCTACGGATTAAAAAAAATGTTTTTGGAACATATATGAAAAGAACTGCTCAATTCCGGTATGCTTCACCCAAACCCACACAGTTAGCACTCACTGGTCAAAGGCTGAAATCTGCAGAGACTAAACTTACCCTGCACCCAAGGTGGGGGGAGGGGTGGCTCAACCAGCTCACAGCTGGGACACACCCACAGAGTCAGGGAGGACAGCATCTCTCCTCTCCTGTCTTCTCCTCTCTTTGTAAACAGCTGTTCTGTAAAGAGAGGATCTGGGTCTCCAGGTCTACTTGTCTGTCAATCCCCAAGAATGAACTATCAGTGAGTTTGAGGTCTCATAATCTTACAACTAAAATACACCACATGATTTGGTAAAACATGGAGCAAGTGTTACCAAGTTCTGACCTGCCTGAAAATCAGAAGACGAATGAAAGCCAGTAAGTCTACCACAAATAACACCTGCTGTTTTAATGAGCCAGAGAATGAAGAGGAAGTGAAGGATAAACAACTGTTCATCTGGTTTAAAAGAACATTCCATATAAGTAAGACATACAGCATAAGAATTTATTATTTCACTGGTTTTCAAAGTACTTAAGAAGTCAGCAGGCATTGAGAGACAACCATCTCTAGAATAGGCAACATATGGCCAGGAAGTACGGAGCTCTAGCACACCTGAAAATGAGACCTGAGGTCCCTTTTGGTCAGACTTAGTATGTATTACTAATTATCTGAATTCACAGGACTCGACATGCAGCAGCTTATACATTCACAGCTCCATATTTTATGAAAGAGAACATTACACGTGTTAACATCAAGAGATGAAAATCCAAGTGCTCTTAATTGAAACATGTGCTATTCCAGAAAATCTAGGCATTTCAAATACGGGTATTTCTAAATCTGGAAAAAAGGTACTACCATTTTCTAACAATTGGTCTGGTTTGCTGATCAGCAGTATTGGAAATTTCACTTTAAAAATAATTGATTGGGGGCGCCTGGATGGCTCAGTGGGTTAAGCCTCTGCCTTTTCAGCTCGGGTCATGATCTCAGGGTCCTGGGATCGAGCTTCGCATTGGGCTCTCTGCTTGGTGGGGAGCCTGCTTTCCTCCCCGCACCCTCTCTGCCTGCCTTTCTGCCTACTTGTGTTTTCTGTCAAATAAATAAATAAAATCTTAAAAAAAAATAAAAAGAATTGATTAAACACATTTTAATAGTTCTGTTAAATACATTTAACAGAGTTCTAAATCCTTTCCAGCTATGGGCAAGACTAGAATTTGATACTGAGATGGAAAATCCTTAGGAAATATCTAAGTGCTAATAGTAAGTGAATGAGTGAATTTAATTATGCCTCAATAATGAATTAAATCACAGAGAGCATCACAGAACACTGTGTAGAGGAGGGAATAACTCCTGCCCCCGCCAAAGAACAATTGCAGTCACTGAGAAGTCCTTCCAAAACCAGTGAAATAAGATTGACTACAATGTCCTGGTACAAATGCAAGTTTGAAATTTTATATTCTTATTAAAAGTGTTTAGAGTTTATAACAAGAAAAAATGATCCTGTAGTTTTGCTCTGTATGCATTCAAACATGAACTGATTCAAAATAAAAATCACTTAGTAAAAAGAGAAAAACAGAAAACACACTTATTTAAAGATGCTGCAGTTTGGAAATCCCAATCCAATAGTTCACCAATGCACTTCTCTTCTGGTTTGTCAGACAAATAAATCATTAAGGACCTAGGCAGGGATGGACCACATCTTACAAACACGTAATTAGGAATTCTCAATGCACATTCTCCATGAAAGTCTTATTTGAAATCCACTTCCATTTGGAAATGCAAAGGTCATGTTAGTGTTTTTATCATGAGCTGAATCTATAATCACCTTCTACTGTTTTAACTATTTTTGGTAAGATTTTATTATTTTATTAAGCTTTTATTTATTTATTTAAAAGAGAGAGAGACTGAGCGAGCAGGAGCAGGGAGGAGAGTGGCGCTACATCCCAGGACTCTGGGATCATGACCTCACCCAAAGGCAGATGCTTAAGCAACTGAGCCACCCAGCTGCTCCTGTAAGATTTTATTTTTAAGTAATCTCTACAACCAACGTGAGGTTCAAACTCACAACCCCAAGATCAAGAGTTGCGTGCTCTACCAACTGAGCCAGCCAGAGGCCCCACTACTGGCATTTTTAAAAAGAGCTCCAAGAGGGCTAAGTTGTATTGGCATCTCTCCTGTTAACATCGCTACTATCGCTACTTAGTACTCAACTCATTAAAAAAAAAAGATGAAAAGATGAAGAATGTAAGGATTTATTGTTTTGACTCCTTTTCTAAAGGAAGGCTTTAAAAAGAAAAAAGAACTGTAAATTAACAAATACAAAGACCTTCCAAGAGTAGAAAATGACAATCTGAGTATCCATCACTAGAGGGCAGCAAAGTAAGCCTTGTTGGGAGCACCTGCCAAAGTTTCCTGGGCACCACTAGTTTGGGGCTCCTAAGAACAAAGTGCTTGTAAAACCTCACAGCAGCATTTAAGCTCCTTCAGTCTAACGTTCCTGAATACTCATCTTCGTTCCTTGCCACAGCAAAGCAACTACTTTGTTAGTGCAGCAAAGCAACTGCCACACAACTATAGCAAATACCGAGCTCAGATTTCACTGATAATATCTGTCAACACTAAACACAGTAATGTGGTAACAGACATCAGTTCAAAACTACAAAACAAATATTTGGTGATGAAGTTCTTATCCAAACAAACAAAAAAAAAAAAAAAAAAAGGAAGGGAGTGGAGGGAAACTGGGGGGGAAATGAACCATGAGAGACTATGGACTCTGAAAAACAACCTGAGGGTTTTGAAGGGGGGGGGGGGGGGGGGTGGGGGGAGCCAGGTGGTGGGTATTATGGAGGACACGCATTGCATGGAGCACTGGGTGTGGTGCAAAACTATGAATTCTGTTACGCTGAAAGAAGTAAATTAAAAAAAATTATTTTGAGAAAAAATTTTAAGGAAATAATATTTCAACTATGATATTATAATGCACGATTTTAACTAACCATTATCTTCTATTTCATATTGCTTATGCTGTAAATGCCCTAATTTGGGCACAAGGAGAAAGTTTTCTCCTCTTTATAAACTGCTCTTTATACAATAAATATATCTATAGTCTGTCACAAAGAGTAGGTTACTCCTGTTACACAAGAGTCAAACTAAAGTGATTTAAATACCCCCCCCCCAAAAAATAACAACAGAAGCTGTCCACTAGGCAGAGGGGAGGGCCAGAGCAGTGCTTGGGTGGTGATGATGATGACCTACAGATCTTCAGGGAAAAACATACAGATTTGGGGAAGTATGATGAGGTCATACAATTTCTCAGGACATGACTATTTGCAAAACTTAAGACATAAAAGGAGGAAACTCACAACCGAGACATCTCCAAAAAGAGGTGCCAGTTATTTTTTACTTTTTCAAACTGAAAAAAGAAAAAAAATACACACACACACACACACTCCTGCATCAGGCAAGGACGTGCCGTCACTTGTGCACACTTACCTATATGGAGACTGAACTGACGTTGCTACAGTTGGCATGGCAGTCGCTGTCAGCATTTTTGTTGCTCTCGTCACAGCATGCGTCAGAGTGGGGCCGCCAAGGGCTGAGCTGGCTGCCTATGAAACAGGAACCAATCATTCTCTATCAGGGTTTTCTCAAACCTCGGCTCTACTGCTATTTGGGGCTGGAAACCTTTGTTGGAGGGCTTTCTGGGCTTCACAGGATGTTTGGCAACCTCTCTGACCTCCCGTCACTACCCACCTACCACGAGGTACCAGCGGGAGCTCTCTGGCTGTGACAACCACAAAGGTGTCCGGACATTGCCAAACGATCTCCGGGAGGCAGGAGCAGCTCCAGTGTAGAACTACTGTTCTACATATGTTAAAACTGAAATGGTACATCATTTAAGGTCCTTGAATATTTTAAATGGTTTCTAATGATGACCTATCTGGATGGAAGTCACAACCTGGAAAATTCTGTACGGATTCGAGCACATATTCGTCATCAGAAAGTTTGACTTATTGACCTTTGGGGGCAGCAGCCTATGTTTTTGGAATACTCTCCATTAGATATAAAATTTAAACATGAGTTAAGAATGAAAGTGACTGTTTAATGCTTTAACCATCATGCTGGAGCTATAAGGCACTAGAAACAGATGTGAGATAGTATCACACAGTAGGCTTCTAATGGACAAAGACCATCAATACCACCAACTACTGGGTGTCCTTCTAGACCTTTAGTAACATTTAAGATATAGTCTCGGGTGAAAATAGGGAAGGGTAGGAAAAGCCAATTCTTTCATGAAACTTCTTGACAGAAAGAGAAAACAGAGAAAAGAATCTATTAGAAATGTGGAATGTGAGGCGCCTGGGTGGCTCAGTGGGTTAAGTCTCTGCCTTCTGCTCAGGTCATAATCCCAGGGTCCTGGGATCGAGCTGTGCATCGGGCTCCCTGCTCAGTGGGAAGCCTGCTTCTCCCTCTCCCACTCCTCCTGCTTGCATTGTCTCTCTCCCTCTGTCAAGTAAACAAACAAAATCTTTTAAAAAATAAATAATTTTAAAAAAAGGTTAAAAAAAAAAACAAAAAACGTGGAACGTATAGCAGATCTATACCCCAAAACAGGGGGTGGGTGGAGTGGGGTAGTGGGGTGGTGGAAAGAGAAGGAAAGCTTCCTATAAAGGACACTTCTGTACTGGGGGAATCAAGGCAAATGTCTGTTCCCTGTGTGACAATAAGGTACTGTTGACAAATTCTTTAGTAGAATCCAGCCACAAAAATAATCAATATTTTACATGATCCCAATATAAAATTATAAAAGGAAAAACATCAAAGCATTTATTTCAAAAAGAGGTTCAAATGAAATTCAGAAACAGGTTCAACTGAGATTTACCACTCACTTCTAATCTCGTGTAACAATCAGCAATAAATTTCTTATGTAATGATACAGAATCCTAAAAGTAAGAGATAAAAGAAATTAAAATTAGTCTGACATTTAGTTGCCATCATAAGAGCAAAACATCAAAATAAAAAAAGCAAATTTTGGGGCACACCAAGGTTAAAAACTTATCAATAAAAATACATATATAATCTTCTGTGCACGAGCACCCACCTTCTTTAATCTAGGATTTAGGTTAATGTAACTATAGTTTATGATTAACTGAATAGCTTCATTAGCAATTTCTTCATCAGGTGATTCCATGGCTATTTTCCAAATGAAATCCATTCCTATCAATTCCAGCTTTTCTACATACTGTTCAAAAGAAAAAAAAAATTGTATAGCACACCAAAATTACAGACAATTATCTTTTATTATATCACTGTCTACACCTTTCAGTTTAATACGAATTAAGGCTGCAAAAACCAAGCTACATATGAGAGCACTGTTGTAGTGATTTGGAACTTTAACACAAAGAAAAAGAAAAAAAACACAGAAACACTGGGCTATGTCCATGGCAACCAGGGTAGTTTTGGAGTGTTGTCTCCAGATATTGCTAAACCCAAGCTGGAAATCTACCCAGACAGGCTTTAGAAGAGGAAACACACAGGAGTGAGGTGGGCACCATCTTCAGGAGTTTTTCTCCAAAGGGCAAGAGAGCCAGGCTAGAAGTGGCTAATAATCCTTGAGGCTCAATTTGGTCTTCCCAAAGCTCAGTTCAAGGGACAGGATCCAGGCCTTAGAGATTTCATAAAAATTCTTGCCATCCAGAAGCTACGTCTTGAATCAAGAGTTATGTCTTAGAAAAGAGAGTTATTTTTTGTCTTCCTTTCTTAAGGTCCACATGTAAATATAAACATATGCTATATACATTCTATGGGTCCTCATTCTCCTGCTTCATGGACTGTTCCTAAAAATTTCTCCCCAAATCCCTGCCACTGTGATGAACTAAAGATTCATCTTCAGGATTAAAGATGTTGTTACTTTTAAGGAACATGTCCATTACCAGATCTGAGGAATTGGAAGCTTCGATGAAACGATCCCTCCCCTACATTCACCTAGCCACAGGTCAGCAAGAAGCATGGAGGGATTTGAGAGTCAACTGTGCTCTAGCCATGTTGGAAAGGGGGGCCTCCGTTATGCTCTAAGAGAAGCCCTGCAGTCAATGCAGTTGAGGAGACGCCCATTCTTTAACAAAATTACAACACTTTTGTTGTGTTTTACTAGATTATCCAAATTACCTAGATTTCAGAATAATGTACTCACCAGCTGAGCTCCTTGTCGTTTTAATCGATGATCACAAAGATTCACATTTTCAAAAAAAGTCTTAAATAAGTTAAAACCTGAAATTACAGAAGGTCAGATAAATTCACACACTCTAAGTACCACAGATAATCAATGAAAAGCCTCAAAGTATCTCAAGGACCAAAACTGTAAAACTCTTCATACAAAACAGACATAAATCTTCAAGACCCTGGATTAGGCAATGCTTTGTTAGATATGGTACCAAAAAACCAAAAGATATGGTACCAAAAACAGCAGGAAAAAAAAAAAAACAGATAAATTGGGTCTCATCAAAATAGAGAACTTTGTGCTTCAAAGGACTACAAGAGTGTGAAAAGTCTATCCACTGAATGTGACAAAATATTTTCAAATCGTGTATCTGGTGAGGAGATACTATGCAGAATATACAGCTCAGCAATAAAGACAAGCCAACCTATAATGGGCAAAAGGTTTGAACAGACATTTTTCCAAATAATATACACATACAGTCAATAAACACATGCCCAGATGCTCATTAGTATCAGTCATCAGGGAAAGGCATACCGAAACCACGAGATAACCCTTGACACACACCACAGCAAGAATAAAGATGACAGACAGTAACAAGTGTTGGTGAAGATGGGAAGGAACTGAAACCCTCAGATGCTGCTGGGAGGATTACAAACAGTGCAGCCACTTTGCAAAACAGTTGGACAGTTCTTCAAATGTTAGTTCCAGGATACAATTCCACTCTTTGGTATACATCAAAGACAAATGAAAACTAATGTCCATACAAAAACTTGTACATAAATGCTTATAAGCAGTGTTATGGGTCATAGCCAAAAAGTGATAACAACTCAATGTCCGTCCACTGATGGACGGATAAATAAAATGTGGGACAGATAAATAAAATTTCAATGGAATATTATTCAGCCATAAAATGGAATGAAGTACTGATACATCCTACCATTTGACCATTTGAGCTACTGGGCCATATAATTTAAAATTAATCATATACCATTCACATAAAAAGAAACTTATCTGTGTATATAAACATATGTATACACAGATGTAAAGAAAAGTCCAGAAGGATATTCCAGACTGAGAAGTGGACTTAGGAGGAGAGGAAAGAAAAATTTCTCAAAGAACTGAGAAAAAAATATTTTAAGTTGTTTTCCTACCATTCATTGTGATTTCATATGACTCCAATTTAAGAATTTTCTCCTTGAAAAGCTGCTGTTGAACATCACTCTCGAGATCATGCTGCCCTTTTGTAAACCATTCAAAACACATCTGTGGATCAAGACAAATGTTATCCTATAAGTAAAATCCATTCCAGGCTAATACATATTCCAAAGTGGGAAAGTGAATGAAGATAAGTTTAAACCTTCAAAAATATTTATTGATGAAATGCCACTGAAAACTGAAATGCCTGGTACTCTGGAACTAAATAAAGCAGTTCTAGCAACCCTTCCCCCAGATAATGCAAATATAGACTCACATCGTTCAATGGAACTTAAACTTGGGCTTCTCCACTAATGTTTATTAACAAGCCTGGCTATGTATGTGCCAATGACTGTACTAGGCACATATGTAGTCCTTTCAACAATACTATCAAACAGTTATAATTTTGTAAAATGAGATGAGCAAACAGTAATTCATTGTTAAAATACGCCAAGTCAGGTGTTCTGCTCCTGGTTTAATCTACTTTCAGCTGCTTAATTATAGTTTAAAAAATCTGTCTAGGCATTTATTTTTCTTTGTGTTTCTGGGGTACCACATCATTACAGGGACTCAAAGTTCTGGTTGGTAACTTGAAATTAGTTCCATGGGAGGGAGAAAAAACATAAGACACAACAAGAATTCTGTAGCTGTGCTAGCTCTGAATTTGATTTTACCCGGAATGGTATAAAAATTACTAAAGAACTCATATATTTAGATCACAGATATAAATTATATAAAATATTTTTTCAGCACTTATAGTTCCTGGCCTGTTAGTACAATGTATGCTTAGCAAATTGAGAAGTGTTTAGAATTAAAGATGTGGGGACGCCTGGGTGGCTCAGTTGGTTGAGCAGCTGCCTTCAGCTCAGGTCATGATCCCGGCATCCTGGGATCGAGTCCCACATCGGGCTCCTTGCTCGGCAGGGAGCCTGCTTCTCCCTCTGCCTCTGTCTGCCACTCTGTCTGCCTGTGCTCGCTCTCTCTCTCTCTGACAAATAAATAAATTAAAAAAAAATAAAAAATAAAAAAAAATAGAATTAAAGATGTGAAACCCACAAAAAATATGAGACACCCAGAAAAGGTAAAATATTTAAATTCCACTTCTGCCTTATTTTACCCACACTACCGTCTTCTTACCTCTCTATCTAATTCACAGACATCCTGGCCAGTCACAAGACACTCCCAGATTTCCTTGGCACGATTCCAACCCAGATACAGCGTAGCTTCTTGTAAGAAAAATGCTAGAAATTTTAGATGGGCCTCTAAATACTGCAAAAAGAAGTAATGCTAATTAGTTAACTCCAGGCACTCCTTCCTAAAAGCAAAATGAAGAACGAATCTTTTTAATTAAAAAAAGAGTTCTACCTAATACTTTCTCATATAATTTAGGGTAATATAAATGTGAGACATCTGTTGGTAAGCTAATAGCACAATGTAGTAGAAGCTACTTGAAGTCTATTACCAATTCCAGTTGACTTAGCATGTCAGTAAAATAGCATCTCAGCAATCTCAAAGTAAAACACCACAAACTCACAAGCGATGAGTTAAGATTTTTTCTAATTTTTAAAAACAATGTTACTAACCAGCTGATTTAAGAAACGAAACAACTCTTCAGAGAACTGACAATTATTATTTCCCACGAAAGACAAAAGAAAGATGGTGGTGGTCTTTATCACAGGCAGTTTTTAGGTGATTTACCCAGAAATAACACTTTTCTCAACTTCTGTTTTAAAATGATTATAGTCAAAACACAAAACCTTTCGGTCACTACAAAGATACCTCAGGCCACCTCTTTTAGAGAGACACCCAATGAATGTAATTTTTTACAGTTCAAGTGCAAAAAGCCAGATGAGCACTGTAAATCACGACACAAAAGCGCAAGGGCAGATACCTCCCGGTAAGTGTATCGGCCGTCCACCAGTGTTGAACCAGTTAAGCCTCCGGGTCCAGCCACAGCGGCTGCAAGTCGATGACAGGCTATCAAACTTCCCGTGACCAATTTCACGATTTCAAAATTCTTCTTCAAGTCTTGAATAATGCTCTTGGCAGAAACAACAAGAAGAAAGATGGCATGAGAAGTTGCAGTAATTTTGTCAGTTCAACACAAGCAAATAAAACCATCTAGTATGCACATAATTAAAATTAAGGGAATAAACTTCTCTGCTAATTTTCTTCTTCTAGAGAGTTTTTTTTGTTTGTTTGTTTGTTTTTTTAAGGCGACTTTCCTAATAACTATTTCACTGGTTGTGTACTTTTCCGGATCTTTCTTCCCAAATCTCTCCCACCAAGGAAGATCCAGGTCCTTAAACAACCCAATCTTCCTGAGATCAAACGTCTTCACCTTTCCAAACACATTCTGACTTTCAAAAACTGGCGTAATCATTTCAATAAATTAAGGAAATTTAAAAAGGAAATGAGTTAGGATAGATTAAAAGAAAAGCTCTGTTGACGGGGCGCAGGGGGGCGGGGCGCTCAGTCGGTTAAGCCTCTGCCTTTGGCTCAGGTCATGATCCCAGGGTCCTGGGATAGAGCCCCACATCAGGATCTCTGCTCAGCAGGGAGCCTGCTTCTCCCCCTCTCTCTGCCTGCCTCTCTGCCTACTTGTGATTTCTCTCTCTGTCAAATAAATAAAAAATCTTAGAAAAAAAAAAAAGAAAAAAGAAAAGCTCCATTAAAATGAAAGCAGAAGGATGTTTAAACTCAAGATTATTAGAGACTATAAATGAACTATATTAATAATCGTAAAAATGTAAAATAGTGACTTTAAAACTCAGCAATCTCTTTATGTTTTGTTATTCTAACAGCTGTGTGTCTAACTGGACAGTCATGGAACAGGGCTCTTCTCTTACCTTATCTTGCTTTTGGTAGGTCTGTTTTATAAACGATCGGGTGATCTCGTGGAGCTGACGCAAAGCCGGCACCACCCATACAAACTGGGGGTTATTGAGCTGAGACGACTAGAGTTAAAAAGAAGTTACATCAGTTACATCTAGAAATAAATAGCAGGCTAAATTTATGGACTATAAAAATTTCCCAAGTCAATTAGGTTTTATGGCTACACATTCTATTATTTTTCTCCTCACATTGCTCATTTAGAGCACATCTCCATGCATTCATAATTCAGTCTTCAACTTCGTACTCTGCATGCAATTTCCTAAGGCCAAGAACTGCAAACAGGAGTGGATGTGAAGTGACAGTAAATGTATAGGGGTACATCAGCAAAAAACAGGCGACAAGGAATTAGCAACTTCAGAGGATAGATTAAGTAGCACAGGCTGCTAGGACATGTTGGAATGAAATAAGCTGATGGCCAAAATTTACCCTGGATAATACTGAGCTGGCTGATAAGTAAAATGGTATAAAAATATGATTTTCTATAATTACACAATTAAGATACCAATGATATGATCAAGATACTGATAGTGGTCTAAATATTAAAGAAAATACTCAGGAGCTGCTTGTACATCCTAGTTAAAACAATTTTGCAAGAGAGAATTCTATTTTTATTAATTATTACAGCCACTATACAGTTACACTTTGTACTTTTCATAACACCTTCAAATGTTATTTCTGAAACTGATACATGACAATCCAGATCTTTCATAGTACATATCTGAAAAGTCCGATGTTTGTGAAATGATCTTTAAAAAGAGAACTGTTCTTAAATACATAGCATCTTTTGAACTAAGATATTTATAAAATTTGGAAGACTATTTAACCCTATTAATCAAATTATCTATTAAGTCTGTAAAAACCTGAGCAGAAGTTTTAAGCCCATAGCCTTTATTTTAAAGGCTGAGTTAAAAAAAAAAAAATTTAAAGGCTGAATTTTGCTTTTGTTTTTACAGCCTCTCTTCCTTCTTCAGTTGTCTCTCTCAGATGAAGACCTTTACGAGGTGGAAAATACTTTTGAAAAATACACTTTCTGTCTCTGGCAGGAAAACACTGTACTACCAAATATGTGTATTTGAGAGAGCTATTGCCAAAAACAGTACTGGTTTTCTTGAGGATCAGCCAATCAATCATCAAATACCCTATTTCCTGGATTCTAAGATACAGGTTTTATAAATTTCAGCATTTCTGAAATTGACGCTTCTTAAAACTGTCAAAAGTAACTTAGCAGCCACTAGGGGTAGGAGTAAGTTCTGACCCAGCTGTCCTTACCTGAATGCATGTACCCTTGGCTGCATATGAACGTATTTGTTTGTGCATCTACCTGTTTTAGTTGTGACTTATTTCTGTAGCACCAAACAAGGATGGCTTTTTAACTTAAATTTAGATCAAGGATTTGTTACTTGAATTCTTATAAAAAAGATGGCACTATGATGTAACACTGACTAGCCTGTTGTGTCTGTCAACTCAATTAAAAGCAAAGAAAACTGCCAGTGGTCTCAGTCTAAAGCATTTCTCACAGCTGGGGGAATTTGGTGTGACAGGCTCAGACCTGGTGAAGGGCTCTGTCACCCAGCACTAAATGTCTCTGTCCAAAGGTACACCCATAATTCGAGAGAAGCCGTTTATTCTGAGGTATACACATCGCAACTCAATTAAGGAAAAAAAGCAGCCTGAGTTTTACCAAAAAGGACAAGGACACAAAATTTCATATTCTTTGACATGCCTCAAAAGTACAGTCACTCTTGGGAGATTTCAGCGGTCAAAATTACTACTCTAGATAATGAAAAGCACTGTGCCAGTGAAGCTCTGCATGCTGGTCCAAAAAGAGGCTTCCATTCAGACTCTGGGCGGGAATTTTAACAAGCGAATGGTAAAAGGAAATGTGCAATTTCTTTTTTCTTCTTTGCAAACTTATTAGGTCTGTGATGCGGGATGCAATCAAAGGCATCTTAGAATCAGAGAAATAAGGTATATATTATAGGCCAACTATTTGCCAGACTATCTACATCTTTCAGCTAAAATAGAAGAGCTGCAAAATGACAAAGAATAAAACTCTAAGGGCTTACGTCCAAACCGATACCTACTAATGATTATAAACATTAGGATATAAATATGAACTCTTCAGCAAATAATCAGATATATTAAAAAAGCATCATTATGAAAGACTAAGTCAATTATGGCTAGAATATTTTTATTTAACATAGAAAATCATCCTGTGGAAGTCGTTCACTGTACAATAAAATTAAGGAAATCATATAAAATCGGAATTTAAATTTAAAAAGTACTTCCGATATAATCTTCCTACAGTTTAGCAAACAGGAAAGATGTTATTTATTTCATCGTATCTATGACACTAGGTTGCTAAGTTACAAGAAAAATTTAAGTGATTTTTCTCAAGTTACCAAAGGGGCAAGAGACTATGGGACAATTAAAATGAGCATATTGGATAATGCCTGGTAATGGAGCTGAGGTTTTGTAAGTAGGAGGTAATGGCATGTCTGAAGCAGACACTGAGCGTCAGCTGAAGCCTCAGAGGTCAGGCGGGGCAGCCTGCAAACCTACGCCTAAACCCTCACTCACTTTCATTAAAGGACTATTCTCCTGGTGTCTCCCAGGATGAGGGAGTCAGGAGGCAGTGCCCTCGATGGCAGATTGTTCTCACTGAAAGTGCACTGTCTTCTCATATTGAAACCTGCCTCCCATGACTTCTTGGGAGACCTAAAAAGTCAGTGCGATCAAACTTCTCTACCACAATCTAAGTCTCCAAAGAACAGGTTCATATTCTTTCTTGAATTCCATTCTCAAAGCTGAACATCCCCACTTTCTCATCTGTCTTATTTTTCCGGACCTAGCCATTTATCTAGATTCGTAGTACCAATTTTTTGCACAGGAGGACATTTCTTAAAAAGTCTTTCCTCCCGTGCTAACCACATCACTGTGAAACTGCACTGAGGACATCTTGCTACTCTTGTTTTCAATTACACGTTTCAGCAAGTAGTGGCCACTCCACACTGGGTAAGTAAAGATTTTAGTGTCCTCAACAGGGTGAAGGGGAGGGATGGAGAGGAAGGGACGGGCATCTACTTAGAAACTGCCAGGTGCTGTGCTGGGGGGAAGCCTTAAGAGAATGACTCAGGGTTATGCAAACGCTGCTAGTTGAGTAAAAATGACTTTTTTGGTTTAGTAAATTTTTTTTTTGATGAATACATTTAAATTTTTAATTGAAGGCAAAAAGAAGTGAAATAAGAGGGAGAGGGCTAGGGGTAAACAGTGGAAGGCATAAAGGAAGCAAAGGAAAGAGGACCACGGGAGCCAAGGGTATCCTGGCAGAATCTACAAAAATCAAGTTAAGAAAAAAAAGTCAGGATTTCTGAACACAACAGTGGAATCTGGGAATTTTAAGAGTGTGAAAAGCAGAGGGGAGGGGAGTCAGTTGGGGGGAACAGAGGTAGCTGAGGTTGGGAGGGGAGTAAGAGGTGGGTGATCTTGTCTTACCCTTTGCTTAGTTTCTGTGTAGCCTGGCAGGGAGACATAATCCCCAGTCAGCCCACCTTGCTGCCTGGCAGGAAAGGGCATAGCATAGAAAAACACCTTTAGTGGCAGTATATAACTCACCCCCCTGCCTGGAGTCAAGTCCAGGGGGTTCTGATCTTCCCACTGCCCCCCTCAGCCGTGTGTACTTTCAGAGAGTTATCTGTGAGCACTTAGCTCACTAGAAAGTGCTATGTAAATGCAAGGTATTGTTATTTGGAACAAAGTAAGGGTCCATCAGAATTTCTTTACTGGGAGCAGTGGGAGATTTAAAAGAAAAAATGAAGAGTACTCCTTTCAAGTTTCACAAAATGACTCCAAAAATGGCCTTGCTGCTGTTTGAGTTCTGTCCTAAAACAACAGGCATGAATGGAGGGAATGCAGAGAGGCAGCGAAGATGCAGGGATGCCACGGACCGACCGGGAGAGCTCAGTAACACTGAGCCTGAGCCGCACGAGGAAGGAACGGAAGGAACGGACGGTGGGAAGGGGTTTCTGCTTTCAAAAGCCAATTTCCAGGGAACAGTCTCTTGGGTGTGGACCCCTCCCATTTATAAAGAAACGTATCTGTTACTGAGAAGAAAAGACCACTCTTCTATAGATACCCTTTTCCTCTACTGTCACTACTGAAGGATCTTAACTCCTTACATAACTCTGGACGAGGTCCAAGCGTAAAGGCGGAGGCTGCAATAAATGATCCGGACTGCTGAGCTGAGAAAACTGGAAAAATTCGAACTGTATCTGAGGATGGGAGCAACGCTGCGGAATTAAAGAACGATTCCTCACAGCCTGAGCACCATCAGCTCTGGCCTGTGAGTGACTGCTTGAAAACCTCTAAAGCTAGCGTATATGTAGAAAATTCACCTGATCGAATTCCAGGGTCAGAAATTTAAACACCAAGTTCTTAGGTGTCCCCAACTAAACCTGATGACCACAGAGAACTTCATGAAAGCCCACTGAGTCACCAGAGCCTTTTAGCAAGAGCTGAGCGTCTCTGAATACACCAGTGAAAAGGAGCAGTGTTCAAGATCCTTTAAAGAAATACTTCTTAGTGAAAGCCAAGAAAAATGTTGAACCAATGAAATAACGGAGCCCCTGACTAGTCACCAAAACCTTTTCTTATGTCACAGTAAGAGGAAGTCCCTCTCACTATAAGGCTCTCTGTTGGGTCTGCGCAAGCCCAGGGCCTCGCCAGAGGAGCGCACCGCCTCCGACCAAGGCTGCGGCTCCAGTGAGCGGCCCTGTCATGAGCTCCCTAGAGCACCGGCAAGCATGGGCGGGCACAGGCGGACGCTGAAGCACTGGGGCGACAGGAGAGCTCTGGTCCTCACTGCTTCCTCAGCTAACCAGGTTTTCAAAGGGCGGCCCCTAAGTCCCCCATAGCCAAGAGGCCAGAGCCCCGAGCAGGGGAGAGCTCCCACAGCAGTCACTAGCTATAGAGCACCTTCTAGCCTCAGACCCCAGCAGCAGGACTAGGGAATTTCTTTATAGACACCTCTGAACTAGGCACCTGAAAAATGACTGTGTGCCAGCACTGCACGAAACTCTTTCTTCCCACTCTGTGAGTGCTCCTCCATTTCTCCCTCATGGCAGGAAAACAGGCATGATACTAAGCAGAATCCACTGTACTTATTAAAGTTGTGCAGACTTTGCATTTATTTTACAAAGAAAAAACTAAGTTAAAGGTCTTACAATTTTTTGGAAGCAACAAAATGAAACACTCTGTGAACGTGATCTTGGATTCATGAACATTTAAACAACAGCTTCTATCTGAACATTACTCAAAGAAACACCAAAAGAGACTGTTATCTTCAAAGTATGGTATCACTTATTGAAAGAAATTATTAAATTAGTATACCTTTTATGCGGTTCCATCTGCAAATTCTTACCTTGAATCCATCCTTCTTGTTTTTTTCCAAACCTGACCATTCTCCAGGCTGAAATTAATTTTAAGAGAAACATAAGTGACTTGGAAAAAGCAGTACCTATAATTTCCCAGTCCTGGACTCTAAGGTAAGAGTTTCCAGGCAGGACATTTAATTTACAGAATAGGGTAAGAAAATGATTTGGCTCTAACTACAACACTATGGCTCTGACAACAAAACTAGACCAAAGACAAAACCGACCCTTTTAATGTCTTCGATGCACTTAATGATGTAGCTCCTCTTGATTGCCTCTTTCACGGCATATGCATCGCTAAGGATTGTCAGGTGCTCCTCCAGGGCTTGCTGAATAAGGCTACTGGGCAGGGTCGGAAGATGCGCCAGTTCCCAGAGTACATCTAACACCTGCAATAATGCCACACAAGATGAGCCGGCCCCCACACCAGTCAGACCACATTCAGTATTTGTAGCTGGGAAGATTAACTGGATTCTCCTGCCTTTCCAGAAGTGGTCTCAAAGCGAGCTTCCCGGCCTATTCGTCCAATCAGACTCAACAGCTTCTGTCTCACTCGATCACTTTCAGTCTCCCAGCTCTGGGGAACAGAAAAGACAAGACAATCCAATTTCATCAAATGGGCAAAATATGCAGAGACCTTACACTTGAGCTAAAACGGTTTAACAAACTAAGAAGAGTTACTTAACTCAGAGACCTCAAAATGAGCTTCTTTTTGAAAAACTTAAAAGCAGGTGCAGCTGACTGGACACATACCTTCTGGATGAGAACAAATAGATGATTAAGCTGATCCGAATTAAATTTGACAGCTGCTGCAGCAATAATTGTATGGATGTTCTCGATCACAGTAGATGATTGTCCCGACTGGAAAAGGAGACAGCGGGGGAAAGTTACGTCCCACAACTTGGAAAGACCCTCATGCTTCCCCTCAGCAACTGACAGAAGCCCAAGTAAGACAGCAACAAGATAAACTGATTCTGGCCTGATCAGCACTCACTTGCATGACAACAAAACCACAGGAAACAACCTGACTGTTAATGGCCATCAGTTGGCCTTGTTGAAATTTCTAGCAGCATTAAATCTTTAAAAGAAATTCTCAATCCGACATATGCATCTCAAGAGGAGAGCAAGAAATATTTTCAACTGGCTCATAAAAAGGTTCGAACTAAGCACAGAACACACACATTTGCTTCCAGCACTTTATAAATGAGCCTGAGGGTACCATCTACCTGAAGAGTACCATCTACCTCATTTTTTATTTTGTCCCTAGATTCCTTATAATTTCAACTAATATTAATTTATCCCACATCCAGTAAAGCTCTGCCTCAGTGATGTAGGCCCTGTGGTCAACCTTGTGGTCAAAACTCACTTTATAACTTCAAACATGACTCCATCATGTCTCACTGCACACCATGCAAAGGACTTGAGAGGCAGAGACTTTTTGAGATTCAACTCTAGTGCTCGCTTCAGCAGCACATATACTAAAATTGGAATGAGATTCGACTCTACAAGAATCTGCTTAGTATCTACTATATACATATATTCACTGAACGTAGCAATGATATACAATATCTGCATTATGGTCTCTAATCTCCAACCTTATGTGGATTCAAAACTCACACTCACAAAACATTATGAGAGTATTCAACTATGGTGGACATGGGAAGCACGATTTTATAGGACCCAGGACTGTTTTCTTTCTATAGCCTACTCTCTGCTGCTAGGCTGGGAGCCTGCAAATTACAGTTCCTCTCCTAGCTCCACTGCTGTGATATTCTGCCCATGAGAGGCACTGCTGGGTGATGAGAAGGGAAGAGGAAGAAAGAAGCACTGGTTCGTGCTCAGGCAGTGGATGCCAGGGGGGCATCGGCGGCAGCCAGAGAGAAGCCCTGGTGGCCGTGCCACCACCTCTTTGGCACCCCAGCATGTGCCAGGAGAGCACCTCCCAAAGTCACTCCCTTTCCTTGGACTTCAGAGGTCCCTTTTCCCATTCTGTTCCTCCAACATTCCTACTTCTCTCTCTTGCTCTTCCACCCCAGCAAGGCCTTTGTAAACAGGCCCCTGTATCCAATTCCCTCTGAAATACCCAGTGTAGCCTCTGTTTCCTGACTAGGTTCTGAGTATACAGTGAACTAAGACGGTATAGTCAAGGTGAGCCCCAGGCCTCCTTCTGGCTTAGTGACTAGACAAAGGCTAATACCATTACTGAAATAGCCTAGAAAATGACTAGGTGCTGACATACTGAATTTGAGATGCCTACAAGATGGCATGCAAGAAGGCGTAACTGTTATGCGTCTAGGTACATGGCACTGGAGTGCCAAGAGGAGGTCCGAATTGGGGACATAGTTCTGAGTGTTAGCGGCATCCAAATGCACTTGAAGCCCCAGGAGGGGAAGAAACTGCCCCACGGGAGATTACAGACCAAGGAAAGGGCTAAGATGTGAACAAAACTAGTATCTACAAAGAAGAAGAGAATAAATAGGTTAGTACAGGAGACTTAAAAAGGGTACCAGGAAAGTGGGGGGGAAATGAGTCCAAGGGACTAGTGAATGAAAAATGAAAATGAAAATGAAATGAAAATGAAAATGAAAAGAAAAGGCAGGGGTATGGCCAATTCGGCAGCGGCCTCGGGGAGTCCTGGTGAGATGAGGTCTGGGAACTCAGTAAGCAGGACTCTCACTCTCACGTAACAACCCAACAGGAAAAACTCATCCGTGAAAACTGATGAGCAAATGGTGAAAAGAACACAAGACTGACAAACGAGAGACATACTGTTCTAGTGCTGCCACTAACTGCTGGGGAGCCTGAAGGATGGCTCTTCATCGTGTTAACTGAGAAACGAGAGGGCTAGACGCGCTCAGTCATTCACATCTTCTGAGCAAATGCAAGCCTTTCTCACATATACAACCTTGACACAAGCCCCAGATGGGAAAGCAGATTTTGGCAGAGCTGCTGTAGCTAAAGCAAGACAGAAGCTCCATTTCCGTGCTCGTTCACCACCTTCCACCCTCTCTTTCTGCCAGAAATGTCAGAAAAAGGCAAAAGTAATTCTGATCAACTTACCTGTATCTTCCAAATTTTAGTGAGTTCATCTAAAGACAGTTTACTGCCCAAGAGTTCAATAATCCCCTTTATCCGATCACAGTATTGGGCTTGGTCTATGTTGCCTAGGAGAAGAGACACCCAAGAGGCAGAATAGTGAACACTGACTTTCTAAATACGATTCTATTAATTCAAAACAATAGTAACTTATACAACATTTAAAGGCTAATACAGTCAAAATAACATTTTCTTACCATTAGTACAAAAAATGTTATTTATAATTATGATAGAAGATATATTTTTTAAAGATTTTATTTATTTGACAGACAGAGATCACAAGTAGGCAGAAAGGCAGGAAGAGAGAGAGAGGAGGAAACAGGCTCCCCGCTGAGTAGAGAGCCAGATGCGGGGTTCGATCCCAGGACCCTGGGATCATGACCTGATAGGAAGGCAGAGGCTTTAACCCACTGAGCCACCCATGAGCCCCAGGAAGTTTTTTTTTTTTTTTTTTTTTTTTTTTAAGCAACTTACCTTCCAATGCAATTGACAGAACTGAGTTTTCAACCAGCCAATCTAACAGTCTGTCTGTATCTATAGCATTCTTCACAGATTTGGATAAAGTGCTATCTTCTATTAGCTTGGTTACCTAAAAAGAATTATTGTGAATAAACCTAATGTAAATATGCATAATCAAAACCTATATATATTTGCATACACATCCTGTGACTTATACAGTGTTGTAATGTGGTCTAATAATTAGTCAAAATGTACTGAAGGCCGTTACTGTAATAGTTAACAGACTATTTATTCCTGATGTCTTTAAAAAGAACAGGGAGCCAAGAATGGCACTTGGGGTGGCTCGGGGAAAAGCATCTGACCCAACTTCTACCAGTGCACCCTCTGAATTCTGTACTTGGGACAGTGTCAGTCCCTCCCTGGTCCCAAGTATAGACCATCTGTGGCCATGATGTCTACCCCATGAAAAATGTCACTCTGTAGAAGAGAGAAAGCCAAGCCAACACACTCAGAAAAGCAGAGACAAGACTTGGACAGTCCTGGCAGTGGTCAGGTCTCAAATTCTAGTTGTTCCTGCTGCCCACACATGTCCCTGCCCTTCCATGGTCTGGCCAGCCAATCCTTCATTCACGTGGAACAGCCCAGCTTTCCTCCCTGTAATTCTTCTTTTGGCCCCAGATGGTTCACGATGAGTTTACTCCACTTGCAGTAAAGAATCCTAGTTAATGAGGAACTTCAGGGAAGAAGACCAGAGGTATGACTGAACTACACTGGCTCCAACTGTACTCACCCAAACCAACTGTGTTCAGATGAAGTTTAGGAAGTGATAGGAAAACACTTCCAGCATTTTGCTTAGCTGGTCACAGCTGCAGTCTTTTTGTTTTGGTCCCAACCCAAGTTAGAACATTTGGTTTAAGGAAACACCTATCTGAAATATGCCAAAAGGAAGTGCCACCCCTAGGGTAAACAGTAAATCTCGAAAGGTCTAATCCAAGGAATTATGTTCTAAGAAATTTCACAAAAACACTAAATCTTTCACAAATATTTCAGAGAATGAATTTTGAATGTAACGCATATATAAAGACCACCTTAATAATTATAGCCCTATGGACCATTTTATGTATAATCATTGTTTTCTTTTTTGTATGATTACAAGAAACCCTTCTTTATTTCCCAACATTTTTACATTAATGACTATATGTTTTGGCAGAGTTTAAAGAGTCTGTGCTTTAAGTCTTCTGGAAGCAAATGTAAAACTTACTTCTTTGAGGGAATTCATTTTAGCACTAAAATGTGGGGATTTCAGCATGCGCAGTAGGATGTCTAATCGAAGGTCATCTACCACGGTCACCAGATCCGGCTGGAAACGCATGCAGAGTAACTTGATGGCAGACAAGAGCTCAGGGATGCTAACCAATCTCTTTTATTAAAAGCACACACAAACAAAAAAAGGAACCATGAGAACGTTCTGATCTCAATTTTTGTAACACACACAGGAATTTATCACATTTTCAACAGCAATGGTTTGGTTATATCCAATACTCCGTATGGTCAATTAACTAGTTTGCTTTTAAATAAAAGTTAGCACACAGGTGAGCAAAGGGAAGGGCCCTGTGAGAATTTCAAGGTCAACAAAATAAATCATGTTAAAGGTTAAAATTGATTTAAACAACTTTGGATAAGCTTATAGTATTGAATTATTTTAAAGCTTCCTCAATGCTATACCAATTACAATACTATCTAAATCAACATGTTAGTAGAATTCTGAATGGTATCACCTACTAAGAACCCTAAATTCACTCTACTGGTAAGATTTACGGCCAACCTGGTACTTCAGAAAAAGCACTTTTTGGTTAGGAAATGTATAATTAATTTGATGAGTAGTAAGTGACCAGGATCCAAAGAACAAAGGTGTGTGAACCTTGCCCTAGATCCTGGGTGTGCTTCTACGGTGAATAGGCTCTGGGGCCTACCTGATGGGAGACAGGATTTACCTTGTCTTTGAGGTCCTTCTCCTCCACACTGCGCACATCCTGGATCGTAGTAAGGATGACCGGGTCCAGCATCGGCTGTGGAACAGAAGTGCTGAGCTTAATAAAGACTGCTGCTTCTTCTGCTCCAGAACTGGAGAGAAGTCACTTCTTCACTCACGCTTCACAGAGGAGAAAGTGCAATGCCAAGACCTCGATTCCAGTATCAGATGCTGCAGCTAGCTACCAGCATCCCAAGCAGGCCCTCAAGGGACTCCATGCCCCAGCTCCTCTCATACCACGTGGGTGCAGTCCCTGTCACTGCTATCTTAGCAGGGTCCTTTTATTTTTTTAAATATATCTCATTTATTAAGTTTTTTGTTTTTGCCAATAGAAGTTTGAGATTTTTTTTTCCTTCAAATTTTTATTTAAATTCTAGTTATTTAACATACAGTGCAATACTGGTTTCAGGAGTAGAATTCAAGGATTCTTATTTATTTATTTATTTATGGCGGGGGGGGGGAGCGCGCGCGAGTGCGTGTGCACAAGCAGGGAGTGGTGCAGAGAGAGGAGAAATGTAGGCTCCCCACTGAGCTGGGGGAGCCTGACATGGGGCTCCATCCCAGGACCCCAGGATCATGACCTGAGCCGAAGGCAGACGCTCAACCCACTGAGTCACCTAGGTGCTCCAGAATTCAGTGATTCATATGAGGGTCTTTTTTTTTTTTTTAAAGGATTTTATTTATTTGTCAGAGAAAGAGAGTACAAGAGCAAAGCAGGGGGAACTGCAGGCAGAGGGAAAAGCAGGCTCTTGGCTGAGCAAGGAGCCCGATGCAGCACTCGATCCCAGGACCCTGGAATCATAACCAGAACCGAAGGCAGACGCTTAACCAAATGAGCCACCCATGCGTCCCTCATAAGGGTCTTTTTAAAGAGCAACCAAAGAGTGGGTGCCTGGGTGGCTCAGTGGGTTAAGCCTCTGCCTTTGGCTCATGTGATGATCTCAAGGTCCTGGGATGGAGCCCTGCATCGAGCCCCACATCGGGCTCTCTGTTCAGCAGGGAGTCTGCTTCCTCCCCCTCTCTGTCTGCTGCTCTGCCTACCTGTGATCTCTCTGTCAAATAAAATCTTGGAAAAAAAAAAAAAGGAGCAACCAAAGACACATAAACTAAAACATGAAGCATCAGTATGTATGATTTTTGTAATAAAGTAAGTATTTTACATTTGACTTTAACAAATTAATATAAGCATGGAGCACAAAAAATGTGCTGCGATATGCATTATTTTTGTGTGCTGATATAAATGAGTCCTCTAGAGGAGATTAATACAACACTGTGCTCCAGAATGGTAGCATAATCCAATAACTGACTCTAAGTATTATGTGAGAAGTAGGAAAGTATTATCTTGGTCTAAATGCTCACTTCCATCTAAGTAAAATAATTTTTAAAACTTATCTGGTGACAAGAGAAGATAGTATTTGGCTGTCAAAGCCAAGAAGACATTAGCAATGGATTGAAACGACCTCAGACAATTATCCAAATAGAATCTCCTTTCTCCTCATGCCCACTGTACAGTGAGGTCTGGGGGCTGTGAGGATAAGAGGCGAGCGTGCTGTTCTCCTCAGCAGCACGGGCTCTGCTTACTCCCCACTGCAGCTGAGACAGCAGGATCACCCTTTCACGGACAAGGAAGCCAAGGCACATACATAAGTCTTCCAAGGTCACAGAACTGGCAAGTAGTATAGACAATTGTTATTTATATCAAGTAATAGGATGTGGATACAGTATGAGAATAAATTCAAGGCATGAAATATATTGTTGAATAAATATAAGGTTGGACAGTTTGAAATAATTAAAGTTAAATATGCTGCAGTTGGATATTCAATACTTTTTTGCTCTTTTTACTCTATAAAATTCCCAAAATTCTATTAAACCTAGAATTTCTAAAAAACTTATTATTAATTAGTAGCTGGAATATTTATGCTAAATCTCTTTCCACAACGGAATGCATGGGTTAAGAGCATTTAAAAATCCAATCCTGGCTCTGATTATTAAAAAGCCAAGTATTAAATTATTAATAATTATTAAATTATTAAAAAGTCAAATTATTTTGCCTCTTATATCTTATCTTACTATAAAACTAATGATTCTATGTTTAATAAGCTGAAAGAACACTAAATGTTTCTAAAGAACTTCACAGCCAGAATGAAGAAATGCATAAATAGCCATCTGATTTCATTTAAAAATCTTGTAGGATTACTTTGACATTTAAAAAAAGCATGTAACACTTAGAAATTGTAGACATTTCCAGAACCTCCTAAAACAAATCTTATCTCCCTTGTTAAAATGGCCCTAAGTAAATGAGATATTAACAAGAAGGAACAGTGCAAACACATTGCTCCCAAAGGACATGATGCTTTCAAAGCCATTTATAGTGACTTAAAAAAAAAAAAATTTCTGTGAAAGTTATAGGTTTCACAATCTATTTACAAAGAAAACAAAAAAATGAAGGTATTTCAAAGTGACACTTCATTTAGTAAAACTTGTTAACTGAAATGGAAAGGATACAAGAAAGTACAATAGGCCTTAAGCATCAGCAAATGGATACACCCAGCTTTGCCTATGTGATGACGTGTTGGCTTATGGTCTGCAGTGGCAGGAAATTAGACGAGATGTGCCATTAGGCTACTATTCAGCAGTCACTTGGCTAGTAAGTAAGCCCAGTGGGTTGCTCAACGCTGCTCTAATTTAATACATAATGGCATTGAATCCTTCAACAATCCTGGGAAGGGGGCTGGGATATATGCTGCCTATTTTATAGATAATGAAATAAAAATACATGTAATCGTATACAAATCATATTTGATAAAAGGATAAATTGAAAAGTTAAAGAATCATAAATATTAGAGATCTCCTATACTTTAAATTATTAATCATTTTTAAGTTACCTTCTGATTATATTTTTACTAGAAAAATAGCTTATCCGAAAAAAAGAAGTTACTCTGGATTAGGCACAATTCTGAACAACCTGATAAAAAGATAATAATGACTACTGGTATGTTTTAGGTCACCTTCTGAGTAAATGTAGAGTGGCCCCATCTTACCTGAACCACCGAGGAATTGAGATACTCCGCACACACCCCTAAAGGCTGCACCAATGCTGAGACCGCCTGAAAACAAGGATGGTGCAGGTTAGACATCAGTGCGAGGTATTTTTTCTCTTCAGCATTTAACAAACCCCTTTTAATATATCAGAGACAATCTGAAATGGTGACTTGATCAAGTCATGAATGAATGACTAGACAAGCCATTCTCCTGGAGAGGAAGAACTGATATAAGGATGCCAATCCATTTAAACTATTATAGAAATTTAATATAATTTAAATCCTAATATGCCAATAAAACTCTAGAGGACTGGATGAAAGATTTTTAAAGTTCAAACCACAGAATATTAAAAATTTTTATTTGAAAAAGGAGAGAACTGCTGGTGAAGAAGTGAAATGTGCCTTCAACAAAAACATCAAAAACTTCATGAAGAAAATGACAAACCTTGACTAAAATACATAAGAAAAGGCCCAAATAAACAAGGAGATACCTTGTTCTTGAATGGAAAGGACCTGTACTGTAATTTTCCACACTGACCTATAAATTCAACACAATTCCAAACATGATCTCAGTGCGATTTTCTGCAGGACAACTTGACATTCTCAAACTCTGAGAATGACCAAGAGGATCTGAGAGAAGAACGATACTGGGCAAACTGGTGCTACCGGTGTTGAAAACAAAGGAGCAATAGTATACAAATGGGTAAAGAATGAACAGATGAATGAATGACTCAGACAGAAGTCCAGGAACACACCTGTGGACATGTGGGGCTTTGACATGTGATAGAGACAACACATCAAAATAGTAGAGAAAACAAAGATTTAGTCATTAGACGATCTTACAACAATTAGTTATCCATCTGGAAGAAAATGAAATTGGATCTCTATCTTATGTAATATACAAAAAGAAATCCTAAATGAATTCAAGAACTAGGTATAAAAAGTAAAACTGTAAAGTATAAAATGAAATTTTTTCATTTTTATAACTTTGAGATGGGAGAACATTCCCTAAGCAAGTTAGGAAACTTAAGCTGTTAAATAAAAAAATCTTCTACATAAAATGTGAAAGCTTCTGTATAGCAAAAGGCACCATAAATAAAAATAAAAAGAGAAGCAAAAGAATGGAAGAAAAAATTTACAAATACATAAAGCAGACATGGCACTGATATGCTGAACATAAAAAGAATTCCTGAAAGTTAGTGAGATAACCCCAAAGTAACCCAAATAACTAGGTCAATTTACAGAAGAATGCAAACAGCCAATAATCACACGATGAAATGCTCAAAGTCAAAGGAAATCAGTCTTACCAATTAAATAATAAAGTGTTATTTTTGTCCACTATAATGAAAAATTAAAGATGGAAAGTATTCAGTATTAACAAGAGAAATAAGGAATGGGTTTATGAAGTACAGACTGGTATAAGTTTTTCAGAAGGAGATTTAATACTACTGAATATAATTTAAAAATATATATAGTTTTTAACCCAGAAATTCCATTTTCTAGGAATCTGTCCTTCAGAAATGGTAGCATATGCACATTAATACAAATTTATATGGGAAGCTGTCTTAAGAGCAAAAACTTAGAAATAATCCAATGCCCATTAATAAGTGACAGCATCAGGGTACAACAGGTGCAGAAACTGATGAGAGCCATTAAAAACAATGACAGTGCTGACCAGGAAAGATGTCCATGACAGATTATTAAATGAAAATATGCTATTAGGTATAGCTTGATTACAAAAATCAGTTTTAAAGAGAGAAAGAGAAAGAGGAAAAGAACATGCACTGGTATATATTACATATATATAGGACAAAGTCAGGAAAGCTATGCATTAAATGGGTAGTTATTACCTAGGAGGTAGGTATACGTGCATGGGGGTGGGGGACAGACAACTTTCATTCCATATTTTGTACAGGTATTTTTCACTGAAGAATTATGAATGATATTTTTT